>JAQSNX010005139.1:0-36825 GCA_029532605.1 Oreochromis grahami
CTGGAGCATTATCCACAGCTGACCAGGGCCTATGGTCCACTTGTGTTGCTTTGGATCATGTGGTTTGAGGCCAAGCGTGTTGTTAGGCACACACTCACAGCTTTCGAAATATTCTACCGTCACTGTCCATGAAACATCAGTTGATGATGGCATACAACCAGCATGATCCCAGTGCTGTGAAACCTGTCTTGCAGGCCACACAACTGTCTACTGTAGATGTTACTGTGCTAAGAGAAGACATCAAGGAAGCGCTGTATGCTAAATTTGCTGGTAAAAACTAGGGTTTTAATAGTTTTGCAATTTTCATTAGTTTTTATTTTTATTTAGTTTTGACTTTAGATTTTCAATTTAATATCAGTTTTAATTAGTTTTTACCATTTGTTTGCTAGTTTAGTTTAGTTTTTAGTTTTTAAAAATCCTTAGTTTCAGTTTAGTTTTGATTAGTTTCAGTTATAGTTTTAGTCGTTTTTGCTATAATTAAGTGTAACAAAATCCCAGTTTCATCATATCAGTCATGCTCTTCTGCTTATCCTTGGGTATGTTGCTATTCCAGCTACCATACCCTGCACCCTGGACAGGTCGCTAGTCTGTCGCAGGGCTAACACGCAGAGACAGACAACTCACATTCCCACCTATGGGTTCTTTAAAAAAAAGAAAAGAAAGAAAATTAGGGCAGAGGAACAACCATTGATACCAGGCAACTATAAAAGAGTTTTTTGTGGAGTTGTCTCGGGATGCACCACGCTGGCTTTCCTGGGGTTAGCTTCTGTTTCTGGGGATGAGGGTTGGGCGTGCTCCCTTACCTTCTCAAGATAAGCTAGGTTAGCCTTCTTGTGCGAGCTTTTCAAGTGCACTTTAAGGTTTGTGGGATTTTTTTCCCCTTTAGAAATGTCCCGCATAATTTGTCTCTTTCCACTACAAGACACTTGCTTTATCTAAAACACAATAATATTCAAAGTAATCCGAAACTGGACTCTTTTGCTGATGTGATTCTGCGGGGGACGGAGCAGCAACACAGACGACTCGACTAACGTACTTGCCACCTACTGGCATAATGCGACACAGGAAGAAAAAACAACCTGGAAACTACACTTCATTTTCACCCTATGTATGACACACACACATCAATGAAAACTAAACACATTTTCGCTATAAACTAGTTAGTTTTGTGAACACTCATTACAGTTTTAGTTAGTTTTCCTTTTTTTGCAAAGTCTTGTTTTTATTTTTATTTCCGTTGACGAAAATGTTTTTTCACTTCTAGTTTTTGTTATTTCGTTATTTCGTTAGTTTTCGTTAACGATAATAAACTTGGGTGAAACACACATTTAGATAGCCAACAATGTATGTTACAGTGGCACAAAGTATGCAGTTGGCATGATTTTGGCTAATGGCTTGACATGTGGTGTGACAGATTTTGGAGAGTTGATCCAAATAGTTGTTGTGAAGGGCATGCTTGTATTCATTGTTAAATGCTTAAGTGCTTGGTCAATTGAGCATCTCAGGAGCTATGTTCTTTAGAAAACACACACTGTGAAAGTGCCAGAGCCAGCAAAGCTGTCTGACATGTTCCCCTTAACACCTTACATGTTTGGTGGAAAAAGCATTGTAACCCTAAAATGTTACATTTATGTCCCATAGAATGCCAACATAGCCTTGACTTGTCAAATTTGGAAGTCAACAAAAGACCAGAACAAAAAGACAGTAACAGGGTTCTGTCATGACTCATGTGTAACTTGAGAACATAGTATGTTATTGTTGTTGACATTGTTATAATGTAGCTTTCATGTTTTCATTTAAAACAGATTGAGAAAAATGAGAAGGAATAGAGTTTGGTGTTGGCCTGGTATTTTGTGAAGACAACTCTGCGGGAAACTCTATTGTGCATTTTTTACTTACCTTCATTGTTATGGTGCTCACTGAAACATTTTAAACCTTTTTCTGTATTACAGATTCATTAATGTCACAACCAGCCCATCTACGAGTGATTCTTTCAGAACATGATGTCCAGAAACTGGCATTACCATCTGGAATCCCTGGAACAGTTGAGGAACTTCATTCAGTTGTTCAACATACATTTAGGATTTCTGGGGATTTCTGTTTGCATTACAAGGATGCTGATTTTGGTAATGAGTTTTTCTCCTTGCTTTCAACAACTGAGATTAAGGATAAGGACACTATCAAGGTTATCTATATCCAGGAACCCCCTACAGTAACTCTGACCTTAACAGATGTAGACAGATCCTTTACAAGCCTTGCTGATGATCCTCTTCAATTTTCTGATGATGCCTGCTCATCTACATTGTCACATGACACATTGCCCTTTTCTTCAGAATTGGAGACAAAAAGACTAGTCCAGTGATCAAATGGATGGCCCATAGAATTTCCAATCCCTCTTTTCTCTAGCAGTACGGAGATTCTGCTGCAGTCCGGCATTTAAAACTTGATTTGTTCTGGGACTGTTTTTGGTACTAAAGATCTCATCAGACTTATCCATCAAGTGCACAACTAAGTCAAGTAGCAGAGGCCTTGACTAAAAAACATCCCTGCCTCAAAGAACCAGGTTCTTTTCATGGATGTTATGGATGGATTCAGCGCCTCAAATATAAAATGAACAACTTCAGAGCCAAACTTCGAGGTACTGACTGCCCCGAAATTGTGGTGAACTCACTCAAGAGGAACTCAGCACATGAGCAGGCTCCTACTAAAAATGTTAAAAAGCCTAAAAAGGCTGAAGTAAATTACTGGTAAATGACTGAGAACCTTCACAGACATACTGAAGTAAATTACCTACCTTCACATCCTCAAGGGGAAACAAATGGAAGTTTGGAGAAGGAAAGAGTGGACCTTTTGTGTGAAGTGACGAAAAGGGATAATTGCCAGGTGATTGCAGAGAAAATGGCCAAGACATTCTCTCTTCGCAGGCAAGAAATCATATATGAGGCACCCACTATCAGGAACTTCACGGAGCGTTTCCCTGCATTATTTGATGTGGCACAGGTAACAAAAAATTTTCTCTTACATTTCATAAATAATACACTCATATGACTCCCCATGTGTTCTGTATTTGATTTTCTGGTTACAATCTTAATCCTAATGCAAAAAGTAAAAAATAAATAAATAAACATTCTCATACACAAATATTTTTGAATGCAAAAGTACAAAACATTACAGAATAAAATTTTTAAAGAATTAAATGATGAATGTGGTGGATTATCAGTTTAAAGCAAGTTTAACTTTAATGCTTTAAAAACAACAGGTTTCTTTTAAAGATAATCTTGGTGAAGTCTGACATTTTTTTGAAATAATGGTTGCAGTTTCCTATAGCAGAGTATTTAACTGGTCCAGCTTTTCACAAGTGACTCATTTAAAGAGTATAGAAAAAAAAAGTAATAGTGGGCCATTTTGATGTTGTCCATTTTACTACTGTGGTTCATACCGATTTAGTTGTTCCTCTTTAACTAATGTATTAGAGCATTCATTAATGCAATATAGCTAATTGTCTGCAAGATTTAATTCTTCTGTTTGTGTCATCTACAGATAAAGGAAGAGTTCAAGAGAATAACCACTGTAAGCCTGGAATCTACATTTATGGCTAAACTTTTTTTTTTTTTTGGTCTGTCCCATTTGGTTCTTTAGCCGTCAGAATTGTTGTCTGAAGACCAACAAGGATACCAAATGGATTTATTTTGCCAAATGGATCATCATGGCATTGCCGTATTGGTCCATTTGATCAAACTTTGTTGTTATTATTTATTTTATTTTCAGTTGTTACAGATGGGACAGACATGACTGGGGGATAGGAAAGGGAGAAAGAAAGGGAGGAAGGAAAAGAAAAACAGAAGGGAAAAGGGACAGTGAGAAAGGGCACTTACAAAGACAAAGAGAAAGAAATCTCCTGGATCACCTGTTGAGAGAAAAAGAAGAGAAAACAAGCAAAAAAACAAAAAAACAAAGCAACATACTAAACACAACACCATCACGTTAATCTAGCTAAGTGTGAACAGCAGTAAATACTAAATATTGAATGTTGTTGTGCAGCACGCAGGACAGACAGCGCACAATGTGCTTTGAAGTAGCAGCTAAGAAAGGTGTAGTTTATGTCTACGAACAGTGAACACCCGTGTGCACACCTGTGTGGATCAGCGCGCTTGTATACAGAAGGTTTCCCCATGTAACGGTCTGCTAGAGGGTGTGGAGACCCATAGCCCCGTCCCCCAAGTTTATTGCTAAACTTGACCATATCACCCCAAAACTGATGGATGTCATTTCATCAAGGGGAGGAGCTAAAGGAGTGAGAATCAGGCAGATCAAGGACATGTTTCTTGAGGTATGTTAACTATATAGACTTTGTGTTACACTTTGTGTTAGCTTTGAAATGCACTTTGTTGGCAGTCACCCATGTAGTTTATACTCATACTTTATCTATTTTTTCTTAAATAGCACAATACAATCGAAATATGCAGAGAAGTAGCCATCCGCTGCCTTATCACATACCTTGGAGAGAAGGAAGAAGACCTTTTCATGGAGTTTGGTGTAACTAATTCAGCATCTTAAACAAAAATAAATCCACACTGATCATAGTGTAAATTTGTAAATATTTTACACGTATGGTCACACCCTGACCAATAATATCATAGCAATGGCCTATTCAGCTTAGGTGTTGGGCATGGCAAAAGGCTCCTTGAACAATTCAACTAATGATTGTAGCATTTCACTTAATCATTTCAGCTAATCCAATATGTCAAAGCTGATAATTATTTATATGTTCAATTTGAGTTTATTGTTTTCCTTAGTTTTACATTCTAAATTGATGACCAAACCTGGCATACTGTTGTTTAGTTTTCTTAAACACTAACTAGAATGTTGTTTTTAGGCTTACACAAGTGAATCTCACATTAAGCAAATAAATTCCATGTTAGAAATCAATTTAGGTAGAGCAGGTCAAATTGATCATAGAACATGTTCATATTGTGTGGTTAAAAAATCAAAACAAAAAAATGGGATGTGTCTTTATTGATTTGTCTTATGATACCATAATTTTGTCTCATGCTTATTGATACATCCTATTTGGGTCAGTGTGTTTGTGTGTGTTTGTGTGTGTGCACTGATCTTCTGAATTATTCAGATTCAGCAAGGATAAAAGTCTAATCTATAATCAACTAACCTATTTTTTAAAATGTGCTTTACAAGGACACAGAAGAATTTGAGGCCAACCTAGAAAGGCAGGTGATGAAAATTGCCATCATCGGTGACCGGTATACCCCTGGATCTGACCACAAGACTGCAACCATTGTGGTGGAGGGAACAAAAATCCTGGAGGGCCCGGATATTCCAAGTTGATGTGCGTTATCATGGGCATAATATATGCTCTCAATCTGAGCTATTGCAAGGAACTGAAATATACTTTCGAAGTCTTTCAGAAGCTGTTCCTTGACCTTGATGGACTGAGAGCCAGTGCAAAAGTACCATTCATCAAGAACAGTATTTTCTGAAGATGTCACTTGTTTTGAGCACTAAGAAATTTTATTCAGATTGTGTTTCTTTGTATTTGGAAGTCCACTGGGAAAAAAAATGATAGTGTTGACGAAAAATAGAAGATTTTTTCTATCTAGTTGTTTGTGATATTATATTCAACAAATTGTGTCTTGACAGTTATTGTACTACCCCAGGGGTAGGCAACCTTTCTGATGGCGAGTGCCATTTAAAATTTCCTCAGAGGTCAGTGTGCCATATAATCAGTGTTGGGACTAACGCGTTATTAAGTAACGCGTTACAGTAACTACGTTATTATTGTGGTAACGAGCACGGTAACTAGTTATTATGCCAAAACCAGGAACGCGTTACTCGTTACTGGGATTTAGATAGGCTCGTTACTCGTTACTTCGTGTGGTGGATATCGCGGAGCTTCCACAGATTCAATAACATTAGCAAGTGGTGGAGGCCAGCAGGTGGATGAAGGAAAAGGGAGGCAAGAGGAGAGACCCGAAGCGGCTGCCGGTCCGAGTGTCAGGTGAACTGAACTTCAGGTAAGAAGTTATGAGCTGCAGTCTATCTGGGTCAGATATAAACCAAGTTTAGGTGGAGTTTATTTTCGGTATGCTGACTTTTTCGTACTGCGTACTAGCTAGCATGACGGAGTTTCTATACAGCTGGGTGGGTGCTATGTTACTGATGTTGAACTTTATTTTGTTCATACGGTTAATTATTAGTTTCCAACCGTCCCGTAAAAAACAGAATCGTCTGGTATTCAGAGAAAATATTACGCGTTTTGTACTGAGGTGAAAAGGAACACAGTTTGTCCCAGACTTCAGCTACAATGAAAAAGACACAAAGCTGAAGCTGCACAGCTGCCTCTTCTTCTCTCATTCTCCCCCCTCCCTCTCCCGTTTCTACTTCAATCACGAAACTGATCAATGATCAGCTGATCGGCTTTTCTCTCTCGTTTGTTTATCGCTCACTTTGCGCCAGAAAGAGGAAATCAGCGGATGTCGCGTTAAACAACAGCAGCACGTTTAAGCTTGATCAGCTGTTGTTAGAATTTATTTAATATTAATTTCTAGTATCAGCTGATGTTTGCTGGAGCCACAGCTGTAAAGCTGCTGGTCATGATATCGGTTTGGTTATCTGGTGAGAGGGAAACATGCAGATGAAACCAGGAGATGTCCTTACTGAATCATCAGAGCTGAACAGGTGATGGAGAAACAGGTTTACCTTTTAGGTGACATGAATGAGTTGAAGGGAAGTTATGAGCTGTTTCTGAGAGACAAATAACACCAGGATCCTTTTCTACGTAGCTGACAGCTGGTAACTGTGCAGGGGCGGGTCTAGCAAAGTGTTTCCAGGGGGCCAGGTAGGGCATTAACAGGGAAAGGGGGGCACAAAGAAATACTTTCTTATTCTCATTTAAAATGTCTCGCTTTTAAAAAAATAATTATCTGAGTCTTACAACAAACAATTGATAGATTGATACATATATACCATCAGAACAGTGTACATCACTGTCACAACAGTGTTTGTTTTCATTCAAAGGCTTTATGATTTTTCCTATAATGGTGGGCCGGTCTCTAGTCAAAATGCCCGGGACGATTGTTTTGTCCCAGTCCAGCTCTGTATGCAGCTCATCTGCAGTCTGGTGTTTGTGAGGGACCAAGCAGCCAAAGCAGAGAGGACACAGGCAAAAAGTATCTTCAAAAAGGGTTTCCTTTATTTTAACCCTCAAAAAGTCCAAAATTAACAAAATTCAAAAACATACTTAGCATGCCCGTAAAAGAGGTCAACTAAATATAACTATGAAAAATAATTTCTAGAAACTTAAACAAAACAAAGTGAGACACAACTTAACTCACAAACTGACCTAATTACAAAGACACATGAGGGTAGCTTTTATAATGATTTGGCCAAACCATTTACACACAATAGGGGAAAACAAAAACACACATATTAACTAAGCACAGAATAACCTAACTAAACCTAAAACACCCCTGCTCCTGGTAAGCCCATGGTTGGTCCTGCTGAGCAGGCATTTTGTCCTCAGAGTCCTCAGCCACGCCTTTTGCCCAGACAGGAAACAGCCACCGCCCAAACCCAGGTAACTCAAAGAGAGAAACATAATTAATATAACAAAACATTTTAGAAAAACCACACAATGTTACTATGTGCGCGCCTCATAATACCAGTGTTAGGTTTAATGAATAATTAATGAATTAACTTAATAAAGAAAACTGCAAAGCAAACTAATAAAGCGAAAAATGAACTGATTTACCCCTGTGTGGCTGATGCCATCACACACCCCCCCTCTTCAGGACTCTCGCTGGTACAGCGAGAGAGGAAGTCGGCGGTAACGTTGTTCTTCCCAGGAATGTGCTTGATGACGAACCGAAAAGGTTGCAGAGCAAGGTACCATCTTGTGATTCTTCCGTTCTTATCTTTCATCTTTTCCATCCACTGAAGTGCACTGTGATCCGTCTCCAGAGTGAATTCTCTTCCCAGAAGGTAGTACCTGAAGGAATCAAGGGCCCACTTGATGGCAAGGGCCTCCTTTTCCACTGTTGAATACCGAACCTCTCTTGGGAACAGCTTTCGGCTGATATAAGCAACAGGATGACGTTCTCCTTCCAAACCTTGAAGTAGCACTGCTCCCAGACCCCTATGAGATGCATCAGTTTGAAGGAAAAAGGGCTCATTAAAGTCTGGACTATACAAAACTGGTTCACTACTCAGTGATTGACTGATGTCCTTGAAAGCTACTATAGCCTCCTCTGTCCAGTTAATCTGATTAGGACACTTGATGCCTATCAAGTCAGTTAGTGGAGCTGCCCTGGTGGAGAATTGTGGTATGAACCGACGATAAAAGCCTGCCATGCCCAAAAAGGATCTTAGTTGCTTCCTTGTCTGTGGGAGAGGACAAGACTCAATGGCTTGGATCTTACTGACCTGAGGCTTGATCACCCCATTCCCGATCACATGGCCCAGGTATGCAGTCTCAGCAGAGGCAAAAACACACTTAGAGGGGTTCACCGTCAACCCAGCAGCACCAAGACGGTCGAAGACAGCATGCAGATGTTCCAAGTGTTCCTCCCATGTGGTGCTGTAGATGACAATATCATCAAGATATGCAGATGCAAAGTCTGAGAGACCACATAGTACCTGATCCATTAACCTCTGAAAGGTTGCTGGAGCCCCATGCAGCCCGAATGGCATCACTGTAAACTGGAAGAGACCCCAAGGTGTTCGAAAGGCAGTCAACTTCTTTGATCGCTCCGTGAGTGGCACCTGCCAATATCCCTTGCACAGGTCAAGTGTGGTCAAGTACTTTGCCTTCCCCAGCCGTTCCAGCAAATCATCAATGCGTGGCGTGGGGTATGAGTCAAACAGTGATATTGAGTTTAGGTACCTGAAGTCTATACAGAACCTCATGCTTTCATCCTTCTTTGGCACCAGGACCACCGGATTACACCACTCACTCTTTGATGGCTCGATGATCCCCAAGGACAACATGAGGTCAATTTCCTTCTTCAGGGATGTCAGCAGACGTTCAGGGATCCTGTAGCTCAAACGCTTTACTGAGACACCCTCTTTAATGACAATGTCATGCTCAACAATATCTGTTCGGCCAGGATTCACTTTAAACACTTCAGGGTTGCATGCAGCTCTCACCTGAAGCTGTTTATCATCTGGCAGATGACTAAGGTCGAAATTTACCACATCAGCAGAAGGCAAGTATTGCTCACCAACCTCTTCTTCCTCTGGCACACCCCTTATGAGCATCACTTCTGCTGTCTTTTCAGGGCGCTGCGCCCATTCCTTCAAAAGATTTATGTGCAGAACCCTACCGGAGCGTGGCTTCCCAGGGATGAACACTTGGTAAGTAGTGGACCCCAATTTCTTCTGAACCTCAAAGGGCCCTTGCCACTTAGCCAACAGCTTGTTGTTGTCAGTGGGGAGGAGCACCAACACCTTTTGTCCAGGACTAAAAGACCTCTGACGAGCTGCTCGGTCATACCAAAACTTCTGCTTCTGCTGGATTTTGGTCATATTTGACTGAGCAAGCTCACTCATTTTCTGCAGTCGCTCCCTCATCTGTACAACATAGGAAACAATGTTAACAGAGTCTGTCTTTTCCTTGCCTCCCTCCCAGATGTTTCTTAACAGGGCTAGAGGTCCTTGTACCTCATACCCATACAAAAGTTCGAACGGAGAGAAACCAGTGGAGGCTTGTGGCACTTCCCTGTAGGCAAAGAGAAGATAAGGAAGCCACTGATCCCAATCAGCACCATTCTCATCCACCACCTTTCGGAGCATCTGCTTCAGAGTCTGATTGAACCGTTCTGTTAGCCCATCAGTCTGAGGATGGTATGGGGTGGTCCTCAGGCTTCTAATGCCCAGCAGCTTGTACACCTGTTTTAATAAGTTGGACATGAAGTTACTCCCCTGATCAGTCAGTATTTCCTGTGGGAACCCTACTCTTGCGAAGAGCTGTACAAGGCAGAAAGCTACTGATTTTGCCTTGATGGATTTCAGTGGGAAAACCTCTGGATATTTAGTTGCATAATCAGTGATTACAAGCATATAGCGATTCCCTGACTTATTCTCAACGGGTCCAACAATATCCATTCCGAGGCGCTCAAATGGGGTACCAATAATAGGCAGTGGTTGGAATGGAGCTTTGGAAGGAACTTTGGAGGATGTCATTTGGCACTGAGGACAGCTCTTACAGAAGTAGGCTACATCTCTATGGAGGCCAGGCCAGAAAAATGTTGTTTAATGCGAGCTGTGGTTTTGTGCTTACCCAGGTGGCCAGCCCAGGGAATAGAGTGTCCCAAATTAAGCACCATTTCTCTAACTTCTTGGGGAACCACTAGCTTCAGAAGTGAGCCCACCTGATGGTAAAGTATGCCATTTTGCAAGACATAGTCACTTTTGTTAATGCCTACCTCCTCTACTTGGTCCTTGTCTACCGCTCGCTGAAAACAGGAAGCTAAACTAGGATCAGTTTTTTGCAATTCTGTCTATTATATTGCCAGGAATTTGAAGTCCCAAAGGCAAGTCTGGGTCAGTATGCATTTCTGGGTGTACTATAGTATGCTGGAACTTCTCCTGTCTCCTCTGTCTGCGACTTTTCCGAGGCTTCCCAGGTGCAGCTTCCCATTCCTCATTAAAAAATGGCAAGGCACTGAAAACTTCTGAGGTTTCATTTGATTTTTGAGCTTGGGCTCTAGTAACAGCCACATTGCATTGATAATTCTGGTCTGACTCCAATAAATCAAAAAGCACTGGAAAATCTCGTCCCAGAATAGCTGAATAAGGCAGGTTATCAACCACCCCAACATTTAAAAGGTAAGTCTGTCCATTCACCTTAATGTACATGTCAGCTGTTGAGTACATCTTCTCATCTCCATGCACACAACAAATGGGGATGGTATCACTAACACGGACAATATTGGGGGGCACAAAATCTCTGTGTATCAGTGTATGAGAACTGCCAGAATCAAGTAAAGCTGTTAAAGTTGTTCCATTAGCTTCAATTTGTATCATTTTAACAGTCTGGTCACACTGGAGCCCATGTTCAGCATGTAGACGTGGCATGAAACACATTTGAACCATCTTAGCTGAAGTTTTTGGGCACATTGGCTTTGTGTGGCCCTCTAACCCACAGAGGTAACAAAAGATCTTTTTTGAATTTTTTAATGGTCTGCCAGCAAGCTGGTTCTCACCCACAGGAGTTTTATCAGCTGACACTGGCCTCTGATGATACATCTGGGCTGATTTGGGGCCTTCCTTTGGCATTTTATTTGCATTACAGGTCCAAGGTTGTCCTTTCTTCCTGGCAGCTACAAACACTTCTGCCAGCTCAGCTGCCTTCGCTGCAGAAGACGGATTGTGCTCTCGAATCCAAACCTGTAGCTCAGGGGACAACATTCTCAAATATTGTTCAAGGATGATTATTTCACCAATTTCTTGGTTCGTTTTACCTTTTGGTTGAATCCATTTTCCATACAGATCTTTAAGTCGAGCATACAATTCCTTAGGGTTCTCATCAGGCCTGACTTCAAGTGAACGAAATCGCTGCCTGTAAGTCTCAGGGTTAACATCATACTTGGACAAAATTGCAGCTTTCACTTTGTCATAGCTGAGAGAGTCATCAATATCCATATGAACGTATGCCCCTCTTGCCTTGCCCGTTAGCAATGGTATTAAACGAAAAACCCAATCTGTTTTTTCCCAACGATATGCTAAGGCAATGCGTTCAAATGTGGTCAAAAAAATGCTCAATATCATCACTATCAGTCAACTTTTCCAGTCTGGGTTCATGCAATGAAAACTGACCTGATAATGACTGACTGGATTCAGCTTGAGCTTGAGGAGAACTAGAAATGTTAGGTAGCTCCCTTGACTCTGATGACTCTGTGGTAGGTAATGGTAGCTCAGGTACTGGTGATGTCCGGGACTGCACCTCTAACTGTAAAAGCTGGAACTGATGTTGCAATGCTTTGAATTTTTGTTCTTGTCGTGCAGTTACCTCTTCCTGCCTTGCTTCCCGAGCCTCCTGTTGACCCATATGAGCTTGCAATATTGACATCAGATCCGACAGAGATGGCTCCCTTTCTTCAACCTCAGTGCTCTCCACCATTTCAGAGACTCCAATTTCCTCCTCAGCATCAGCTTCCTTCTGAACAGTTACTCCTTTCTTCTTTTCCACTTTTCCTCCCCGATGCATTTTCCTTTTTTTCTGGGGGTGAAAAAACCTCAAAGGAATAAAAAAAACAAAAACTGTGTCCTCAACTGGCTAATCCCACTGCTGCCACCAATTGTGAGGGACCAAGCAGCCAAAGCAGAGAGGACACAGGCAAAAAGTATCTTCAAAAGGGTTTCCTTTATTTTAACCCTCAAAAAGTCCAAAATTAACAAAATTCAAAAACATACTTAGCATGCCCGTAAAAGAGGTCAACTAAATATAACTATGAAAAATAATTTCTAGAAACTTAAACAAAACAAAGTGACCTAATTACAAAGACACATGAGGTAGCTTTTATAATGATTTGGCCAAACCATTTACACACAATAGGGGAAAACAAAAACACACATATTAACTAAGCACAGAATAACCTAACTAAACCTAAAACACCCCTGCTCCTGGTAAGCCCATGGTTGGTCCTGCTGAGCAGGCATTTTGTCCTCAGAGTCCTCAGCCACGCCTTTTGCCCAGACAGGAAACAGCCACCGCCCAAACCCAGGTAACTCAAGAGAGAAACATAATTAATATAACAAAACATTTTAGAAAAACCACACAATGTTACTATGTGCGCGCCTCATAATACCAGTGTTAGGTTTAATGAATAATTAATGAATTAACTTAATAAAGAAAACTGCAAAGCAAACTAATAAAGCGAAAAATGAACTGATTTACCCCTGTGTGGCTGATGCCATCACAGTGTTACCTACATCTTCCTATTCAGAAGGCAGAATTTCCAAGTTCTGAGTACAATCAAAAGCACCACGACTGCAGTTTTTGTGTTGGATGTAAAAAGCAGGCTAGAATCATGGCGGTGGTCAACGACGGTCCAGGCGTGGGATTTCTCTCGTGGAAATGTGCACATTATTTTTTCCTTTCTGTTGGTAGGTGGCACAGTGCACTTGTGGCAAGCAAGCAAGCTAGAAGACTGGCAATCTTGCTGGGTATCCAGTTACGGAAGCAACACATTAACAAGAGAATTCTGAGTAAAACCAAAGTTACTTTCCCTAGTAACTAGTTACTTTGAAAGTAACGAGTAACTTGAAGTAACTGAGTTACTTTTTTAGAGAAGTAACTAGTAATGTAACTAAGTTACTAATTTAAAGTAACTTACCCAACACTGCATATAATTGCATTAGCAATAAATTTAATAACGCTCTATATTAACAGTTACACACTATATAGAACCACTTTCTAGAATTATATTTGTTTGCAGATGTTGGCAGCTATCAGCGAATAGTTATCAGCTATTTTGAAAAAAAAAAAGACACTTTTTATCCAGGTCGATCTGATATCCTCGTGTTGGTGTTGTTCCCAGATCATCATGAAAATGTTGTTCCAGGATCAACATTGCAAGTGACCAATCAGAATGTTGTGACGTCATACTTTTGCAACTTCGGGAAAAACCACCGTAAAACAAAAAACTGTACTTAAGCTGTGAGAAACCGCCTCTGTCTGCCGATCAAAGGACCCTGACCCTAATCCTAACCCTAACCTTTTAATAAACGGTAAGCAGAATTGATATTGTCCTTGCAACACTGGAATTTCATAAATGCAAGAATGGCTTGGCGCGCAAAAGAATAACGTCACAACATTCTGATTGGTCACTTGCAATGTTGATCCTGGAACAACATTTTCATGATGATCTGGGAACAACACCAACACGACGATATCAGATCATCCTTTTATCCATAACAAGAACTCCATAACAGCAAATGGTCTGTACAACAGAAAATACAAATGCTATTTATGGTCTCCTCACAACAATGATAAGAAAAATAAACTAAGCCAAGTCTGTTAATACAGAGACACACATATTAATATGATCTCTGGTCTCCCACTCAGAGACACAGGTCTCTGGTTGTGTCCAGCATTCAGACGGCTACCTGAGGACACTCATGTGAGAGAAAATCTGCTCACACAGATATGTAGAGCCAAATACTGTCAATAAGGCCTCTGCAATGTTCTGAAGACAGTTAAACTTGTCAGGTAGTGATGTCCAGCAGGTGAAAATGCAAGCTCCATGAACACGCACAGCTGTGGATTCCAGCTGTTTCGATGTTGCATTAACTGGCATTAACTCAGCCAGTTAATGCGAGACAAATCTAGCTGCTCATTAAAGATTTCTGGTTTGATCAGAAAATAAAACATTGGTCCATACACCTGAAAGTCCCAAAAATGCATTGTGTCTCGAGTCTACGGATGTATCCATGTATCTCCGTGGTGCTGATGCTGTGCTGAGTGGAAAGCTCCTGAAGCTTTTGAAGTGTCGGAATGTGGAAAGCTAACAACGTCCCTCTTACCAGTAGGCTAAGTTATTTTTAACCAGTTACAAGTTGAATCTGGGGTTGTTAGCTAAGATACCGTCATTAAGAAGAGGCACAACTAATGTGTCTATGCGAGCTGATTTACGATGTGCACCGCTGGCGCGGCCATTTATTTTTTGATGCACCTTCTCAGATCACTGCGTGTCGTGCCCAGGGCTGGACTGGGACAAAAAAACAGCCCGGGCTTGACTAAAGACCGGCCCACCAGGTATTAAAGCCATAAAGCCTTAGAATGAAACAAACGCTGTTGTGACAGTAATGTACACTGTCTTTTTGGTATATGTATGATTTCTATACATTTTACATCAGATAAAAACCTTGGTTGTAAGATTCAGATAATTATTTAATAACAGCCAGACATTTTAAATGAAAATAAGAAAGTATTTCTTTGTGCCCCCTTTCCCTGTTAATGCCCTACCTGGCCCCCTGGCAAAACTTTGCTAGACCCGCCCCTGCACAGTTACCAGCTGTCAGCTACTTAGAAAAGGATGCTGGTGTTATTTGTCTCTCAGAAACAGTTCATAACTTCCCTTCAACTCATTCATGTCACCTAAAAGGTAAACCTGTTTCTCCATCACCTGTTCAGCTCTGATGATTCAGTAAGGACATCTCCTGGTTTCATCTGCATGTTTCCCTCTCACCACATATCCAAACCGACATCATGACCAGCAGCTTTACAGCTGTGGCTCCAGCTGGTTTCTTTGCTATAAGCTTACTCCATTCTAGGCTACATCATCCCTTACTACCCAGTGCATAGCTGCTGATATCAGATGTAACAAACAACAAACTGAAATGAATGATTTGGCCCCATATTGGTATTTTGTCACCAATATCCAAGCCAACATTCTACGTTAGGATTGGACCGATATCCCAACCATTCCAATATCAAATTAGTGCATCTTTTATGGTGGGTTTTGTCTTTTTAGCATTTCTTAACTCTTTGCAGACAACGTCACAGCTCTGTATATATTAAAGTCCAGAGGTTTTCAGTCCATTTGTACATGTTGCATTTTTATATTCAGTTTGTTAAGCTAAATATATCACACATATATTTCAGAATTGAGGGAATCAGCACCGGCAGAGACAGGAGAACATTGTCCACAAGCTTGTACTGTGGAAGTGCCACAAGATGAAGACACACAAAAAACTGCTTGTGAGTTCAAGCAGTTTTATATATGGAAAGATTTCCAGTACTGTAAAATTTAACAGATTGTATACATGTATGTCAAATTATTTTAACATTAATGTTAAGCTTATTTCTCTAGGCACCATTAATAAATACATTAATTGCTTTCTTAAAATATTTCTAATAACGTTCTTTGTTATGGCGTAACAGTGTCTCAGCCCCATTTGGACCAAAATTAGCAGCAGCACACAAGATACGGGTTAGCAAAGGAGTACAGCCTGAGGACAGGTAGGAGGAAGACAGGCAAAAAATGTAAAATCAGGAGTGAGCCGGAGTGGGGAGGGGTATCAGTAGGTAGCCAGGTGAGGAATCGAGACTGTGTGGAATTAAACCAGGAGTGCCAATCCAGAGGGTGCTGAACAATCCAATGTAGTGTGTACAGAGGGGCAGGCAGATGGTGAGATGGTGAATCCTGTTCCAACAGCCAGTGAGCAGGTAGTCCAGTGTGCGCAAGAAGAGGGTTTCAGCTGCACAAAGTTGAGGACTGGGAAGATCCACTTCTCCTTGCAGATCCAAAACTGCAAGAAGAAGTGACGCTGGCCTTAAGTACTCCTCTGCCCCAGATTTTGACCAGGTGTGGCTGTTGGAACCCCCCCCCCCCCAGAGGCGGTGTCATGATCAAACCTTACAAGACTCCTCCTGGCCCCTGACAATTTTAAGCAAATAAAGATCTGAAAAGTGTGGCATGCATTTATTTGTATTCAGCCCCCTGTACTCCAATAACCCTTATTAAAAACAGTGCTCATTTGAACTCCTCTCAAGGAGCACTGTTCAATCCATCAAAATCCAAAAATGGAAAAAGTATGCTACAACTGCAAACCTACCTAAACTGACAGACTGAAGAAAAAGAGCACTGGTCAGAGAAGCTTTCCAGAGGCCCATGGTCACTCTGGAGGAGCTGCAGAAATCCACAGCTCAGGTGGGAGAATCTGTCCACAGGACAACTGTGTATTCCACAAATCTGGCCTATATAGAAAAGTGTCAAGAAGAAAGCCATGGCTGACAGAAAGACATAAGAAGTCATGTTTGGAGTTTGCCAGGAGCCATGTAGGGGCAAATATGTGGAAGAAGGTGCTCTGGTCAGACGATGTCATAGTCCTGAGTCTGGTGACTCAGTGTTTTTGTTTTTGATTATTTATGTTCTTTGTCTCTGTTAGTTTCTTGTTACACTTTAGTGATTTTTAGATCTTAGGTTTTGTACTCTTCCTCCTGCGTATTTCATGTGTCATGTTGAGTCAGTTATGTTTTCTTCTCTATGTTCGTGTGTCTCCAAAGTCAGTCATGTCTCCATGTCACAGTTTGTTACTCTTTTCTTTGTGCTCCATGTTCACTCTGTCTCCTTTATCTCCCCTGTCTCCGTGCCTGTCTTGTGTTTCCTGTTTTACTTTGACAGATTTGTGTCCTTCGTTAATGTTTTCAGTTTTGCTTTCTCCCCATCTCCTTTTGTTTGATTGCTCCCAGTTGTGCTCTCCTGATCTGTTTTATTTCCTTGTTACTCCTTTGTGTATTTAAACACTGTGTTTTCCACTGCCCTTCATCACATCATACCCTCACAGTGCTGTGTGTTTCCTCCGTGTGTCTGGTAATGTTCTGGTTCCCAGTTTTTGTCTTCTAGTTTCCTAGTTTTCTAGGTGGAGTTTCATGTTTGAGTTTCTAGTTTAGTTTCCTTGTATCTCATGATAGAGGTTTTGTACAGGCTAAATAAATCTACCTCCCTGAGTTATTCCTTGGATTCCTGTGACTCTTGCGTTTGGGTCCTTCATTCTGCCTGCTGCACAGCATAACATGACAGACCAGACCGAAGGTAAAGTTTTGGGACTAAAGGCAAAGTGCTAAGTGTGGCGGAAAAGTAACACTGCTCATCTCCCTGAGCACAACATCCCCACTGTGAAACATGGTGGTGGCAGCATCATGCTGTGGGGATGCTCTTCTTCAGCAGGGAGAGGGAAGCTAGTTAGAGTTGATGGGAAGATGGATGGAGCTAAATACAGGACAATCCTGTTGGAGGCTGCGAATGACTTGAGACTGGAAAGGAGATTCACCTTCCAACAGACAGTGACACTAAACATACAGCAAAAGCTACAATGGAATAGTTTAGATCAAAGAATATATTCACGTGTTAGAATGGCCCAAAGTCTGTGACAAGACATGAAAATGGTTGTTCACAGACACACTCCATCCAATCTGGCTGAGCTATTTTGAAATGAAGAATGGGCAAAAATGTTAATCTCTAGATGTGAAAGTTGTGTTGAATTTACTAAATCCGTGTATATGTATATGTGTGTCTGTGTGCGTAAGTATATATAAAACAACAAAATTAATTTAAAAAAATAATTAATTAATCTGTAACAAAATTATATATGGTATATGTGTGTGTATAGGGACATATGTCTACAACTTACTGATTTTAAAATGTCAAACAATAATCTTGACGTGTGTTATGAAGTCATTATGTAGTGGATATTTTAACATGGCAGAGAAAAATGGAATGGCGATTAATATTTTTCAGATACTATATTGAAGGCAACTACATATTGAATATTTGTGGTCAAAATTAGAAAACCAGATATGCAGAGTCTTAGAATGTCCTAAGATAATGCTATGAAAATGCTACTTTAGTCTTAAAAATGGTATACATGGATTTATTATTCACTTTACCAACAATTACCCCAAAAGTGATGTCATCTTTAGCTTAATCAGAGGGTTTATTAGTACATGCTTCCAACTGCAGTTGTAGACAGGTGTAGTTTTCTGTATGGTAAATAGAGTTCTAGTTCCTGTTGTCTTTGTGTGATACTTATTTACTATAATGCCTTTCATGAGTTTTCTTTCCCTGAGTTTGGAAAAAAAAATCTGAATTACACCTTCATGTAAACATTTTCTTCAAAATCATGTGATCTGTGTGTTACACTTGAAAAAAAGTTGTTTTTTTTTAACATGTTTCTGTGTTGGATTGATGATAGGTTTGGAAAAGAAAAATGCAGTGATTAATACCCTGACGGAACTAAAGAAGGAGCTTGGGAAACACAGAGATCAACTTACACAGCAGCTTGAAAGGATAGAGACCGGGAGAAATGAGAACAAGATGAAGCTTCGACAAGTAGAAGACACACCTGACTTTTTGAAAGAAAAAGATGACCTATTAAATGTCAAATCGAAACTAGATGACGAGCAGAGAATATATGAAAGTTTTATGCTCAGTGTGGACCAGATGCAAGAGACAACAGATACTCTACTTGTAATAGTGACTGAGTAGTTGATAATGTACTACAAAGATCACACTGACTTTGTGTTTGAAAAATGTTTTTAAATATGAAATTCTCATTTCTCAGTTATTGAAGCTCCACTGAGCTTTCTTTGTAACAAAATGAAATAATAGAATTAATAACTAACTGTAACATAAGGCAGGTCAATCATCTACAATTTCTGTGCATGAAAAACAGTAAATTTATTTTGAGGGTGTCTGAGAGTCACATATTTGTATTTTATGTCTGGGTATTGTAAAAAACTCCAATAAAAACACCAAGCTGTTAATGGTTTACCAGCCTAGTGCTGCAAATACTGCACAGGTGTTGATTGCCTTTCTTATAAAAAAAGCATTATAAAAGGAATTCTATTCTGTTATCTGGGATAACTGCATTTGCACAAACTACAAATGCTAGTCACTTGGCTGGGTGTATGACTCCGATTTATTTGTTAAGTTGCATTGGTAGTCTTTCATCTTTTGATTGTTAGTGTAAAGAAATAACTAGGTAAAACTGGGTGTGATTTCTACTCATTAGCTGTTTTGGTTTGTATGATTGTATACATTACAACCAGTGTTGGGTAAGTTACTTTAAAAAAGTAATTAATTACTATTACTAATTACTTAATCAATATTGTATTTAAAATACTTATCTAATTACTGTGTCTGAAAAGTAACTTAATTACTCAATAAGTAATTTAACTAAATACTTATTAAAATCCCCATAAACCTTGAGTGGACAAACAATAGAAATTAAACTCTTTAAATAATAAATATTTTAAAAAAAATAAGAGTCAACATGAAATAGTTTAGCCTTTTTGCTTCCTGAATCATCTTTATTACATTCTATAAAAAAAAACATTCTTTAATAATTAAATTTTTTAGTAAGGAATGTAACTTTCTTTAGCTAAGAAACACAATTCCAGAATAACAAATATATTTTTCTGCAACATATCTGAATAACAAAAAAGCTTAACTTAAGAAATGTTAAACATGACATATTTCAAGCAGTAAACATTAAAATTTTTAAATTTTCAGCAATGAGTAATATATTGATACATAATGTATGTAATCATGTCATGTGATTCAACAAAGTGAAGTTAACTCTGAACTTTGGTTAACAAACAGAATTCCTCTGAAACTTCCTCAAACCAATGAGCACCATATTTCCTGCATGCTTTATGCACTCATGTTTTCTAAAATATTTTTTGTACTACTTAGCTGTGTTGTTTTTGAAAAGGTTTTTGTATGTCATTAATGTAAGTCTCTCAAAGCGTTCACTTGACAGTCTGTTCCTTCTGGGTGTAAGCACAAGATTGCCGAGGCTAAAAAGCCTTTCGACTGGTGCGCTTGATGGTGCGGCTGTGTTGTACCTCAGTGAAATGTCCTTAATCCTGGGAAACTGGCTAAGAACACCCAGCTCAGACCCAGCAGATTTCAAATATTCCATCACCTCTGTTTCAGCAGAGTAGGTACAGTCGTCAAATGAAAAAAAGTCATCAGTGGAGTTAGCAGGGTTCTTGTGATCTTGAGCAGGTTGTTGGTCTTCAAGAGACAACCCACAGCACTCTGTAGTAAGCATTGCCCTAACCATGTCTTTTTTCTCTTCTTCTCTGATCCAGCGTAACTTAAATATAGGCAAAGTGACTGCAGCCAGGAGAGCTTCTTTATTGTCCATCATTGAGGAAAAGTGCACCTTGATCGCCTATGAGAAAAAAATACATCAGACATGATAAATGAAACAAAAATTTATTTTAGGGTAAGGCTATATATAGATTACCTTAACAATGATATCAGGGAGGGATGCTGTCAGCTTAAGCTCGTCCTGCAGTGCCAGCATCCTGGACATTAGAATCTCCAGAGTTGGAAGAAGGATTCCAAAATAGCAGTTCTCTTCTCCTTGCAATATGTGTAGTGCAACAGTGAGTGGCTTCAACACGATACAATACTCCTTTAGGAACAGATACTCCCGATCAGTGAAGCATTTGATTCCAAACTGAGTTCAGACAGTATTTAATTCAGCAAGGGGAATGTCAGTGATCCTGGACAGAGCGTCGTGAAATGAATTCCATCGTGTTGAAACAGGTACTATGAGTTTTTTCTTGAAAAAATTATCTACCAACTCTGAAGCAACAGAAGAACGGTTTGCTTTTGTCCACATTGCAGAACACTTTGAAGTTGCACTTCTGTAGATGAATTTTGCCTCATTTGCTTGAAGCCATTTCTCAACATCATGAAAAATTAAGTTCAGTGTGTGTGATGCACACCTTAAGTGTGGAGGAGAGAAAACTGTCCTTCAGATTCTGTGGAGAGGGTCTGCTCAACATCAGTAAATGTCACCTCTTCATCTTCTTCCGATTCCTCATCAGAGTCTGATTTTTGGAACATTCTAAAAGCTTTGATAAAATTGGACCCGTTGTCTGTCACGGTGGCTGTCACTTTAGAGTTCAGTCCATAAGCCGAATGTACTTGCTCGATTTCATTGCCGATGACATCATATGTGTGTCTCCCTTGAACTCTTTCACATGCTAGCGCTGCATGTCCTCGTACAAAAGTAGAAGGATCAATCCAGTGTGCCGTCATTCCGAGAAAACTTTTGTTATGGCTGGTCCAAATGTCAGCAGTCGTGAAAATATATTCCAAACTCTCGAATGTCTCTTTAAGCTCCATTTCCATGTCAGCATAACACTTATCTAAGTAAGTAGAAAACGTTTTTCGATCAGGCGGTGCTGCTTTTTTGCCACACACAGGTATTTTGTTTAATATACACCTAAAAGACGGAGACTCTACAGTACGCAGCGGTAGCATCTCTTCCACAACATAGCCTGCAATCATTTTCTTAAGCTCACCTTCAGACACTTTCTGTGTTGCTGAAGTGAAATCAAGTTTCGTCTGCTTAGCAGGAGTTGCCGCGGTGTTATCCATGGATGATGAAGATGGCTCACTTAGAAGGCTTTGTCTGTGCTGCCGTGTCAGGTGCTTCAGCAGATTACTCGTGCTATTGACAGCAGCCGATAATTTTTTCTCCCCAGGACATAGCTTACATATTACCGTAATGTTCTTGTCTGCTTGTTTTAGAAAAGTGAAGTGACGGGAATATTTCCATTTCATAAAACAGGCCCTGGCTTCAGACGAGTCCGACATCTTCCGCTGTAGAATACGACTATGCAGCAAACTGGCGCAAAATGACGTACAGCTGCACTACAGCGATGTTAAAGCGGCAGAGTTTATTTTTACCTTTAGAAGATAAATTATTGAAATTAAATAATGATTTTCAGTGAGTTTAGTTATTTTACAATGTAACGCAAGTACATTGTAAGTAACTGTATTTAAAATACCTAAAAATGAACAGTAATTAGTTACTCTACTTTTTCAGTGGAAAAGTAATTTAAATACAGTAACGCGTTAACGCGTTACACCCAACACTGCTCTCGCTTGGTGTTAAATCTCATTGCTGTACTTTATTAATTCCAGTTGGAATGCACCGTGGCACTTTTTCTGTAGCTTAATTTGTTTAGGTCAATTAATGAATTACTAACTTTTACTTTTGTGTAGAGTTTGCATGTTCTCCCCATGTTTATCCGTGTTCTGTCCCAGTACTCCAGCTACTTCCTTTTTTCCAAAGACATGCAGTTAAGGCAGTAGGGTTGCCCATATGTGTGAATGTCTGTGCAAATGGTTGTCTGTCTCTTTGTGTTAGGTCTGCGACAGACTGGCGATCTTTCCAGGGTGTAACCCTTTACCCCCTAAAAAGTTACAACAGCAATGTACTGTTGGTTCTGAACTACTCATACTCACATCTTAAACACTTCTATTGCTTTGTCTTTAATTATGCTCAGCAGGCAAAGTATTGCAAGTCAATAATTACCAGAGACAGAGATGAGCAGAGTGTACCTTGATCTACATAAATCCTAGATCAAGGTACATTATTATAGTACTTTCACTTACTGACTGCACTGAAGTAAATGTTGAGAGCAACAACAGGTATGAAATCTTTTTTTGACATTACTTGGTGATAATTAGTTGTCATGTAGATATAGGTGGGGGGCACACTGTCTTCGTGTTTAAATAGTGGTTTTAAAAATCGACAGCTTGATATTCAGCATTTTATGATTGAGTTACTCAGGAAATTTGAATATTACTATTAATTTTCTGCATAAGACAGTGGTTAATTCATTTTGAGGTTGAGTATGACAGTTATTGAAACAGAAGTCATACATTTGTATTCTATGACCAAGTACTGTAAACAACTCAATAAAAACTGTCATTACCAGGTTCAACCATATTTAAACAAACTAGTAGGCTAATGGTCTGTGAAGGTTCTCAGTCATCCAGGTCATCGTAGTCAAAGGAGTTTGCAAAGAAAAGCGTCTGGACTTCTTTGAGTTGCTTGAAGACGTTTCACCTCTCATCCGAGAAGCTTCTTCAGTTCTAAGGTCAAATGGCCGAGAGTCCCCAGATTTAAACCCAGTGGGAGTATCCCCCAAAGAGGGACAAAGGACCCCCTGGTGATCCTCTAATCACATGAGCCAAGGTGTGAAAGCGGGTGTGGGACCTAATCAGCCAGGGTTTCGGGTGAGCTCATTGTGAAACCTGGCCCCACCCTATCATGTGATTTCCTGAGGTCAGATGGCCCAGGGTGTGAGTGGGCGTTAAGACGTCTGGGGAGGGAACTCAAAACTGGATTATAGATGGCAGACACCAACTGTCTGCCTCAAAACTGGATTATAGATGGCAGACACCAACTGTCTGCCATCTATAATCCAGTTTTGAGTTCCCTCCCCAGACGCCTTAACACCCACTCAAATCCTGGGCCATCTGACCTCAGGAATTCACATGACAAGGACACCAATCTTATGCAGCACACTTGAAAGAGTTTAGATCAGAAGACTATAAAGCAGCCCTGGCAGGTTGTTTCACTCTCCTCTTCCCCTGAATCCCAGAGCTATTGTATTATTTTTTACATGCATGCAGTAGTACACATCTG
Source organism: Oreochromis grahami (assembly GCA_029532605.1). Classification (NCBI taxonomy): domain Eukaryota; kingdom Metazoa; phylum Chordata; class Actinopteri; order Cichliformes; family Cichlidae; genus Oreochromis; species Oreochromis grahami. The sequence continues at coordinate 23,980 of JAQSNX010005139.1, forward strand.
TTTTATCTTTTATGCATTAAAGAGGTTAAATATTGGATTGCAGCAAATTAATCCATCTAGCAGTAGTTCTTATATATTCACAATACAGCACAGTCTGAATATAGTTTTTTTTTTTTTTTTTTTTATTCATTCTTTCACAGAACATCATGGTGCTAAAGCGAAGTAAGAGGCAGCCTACATCAAGTCTCACATGTTTCATTTTTCATCAGGCCCCTGTTCTGCTTCTCCTAACATGCTGCTGTGAAGGTAACTTTGGGAAAACAAAACAAAATAAACAGACTTGATTAAAGACTGCATCTTTTTTAGAGTGTTGTAGATTTGGATTTTTAGAGTAATGGGTGATTTTAACTGTCACTGATAGCATAACATGTTATGCTGATTGGCATTGGGTTTGAAAAAAACCATACAATTGTTGTGTACAGCTGTTACATATAAATAATGATTTTATAAAATAAGTTTGGATAAGTAAGGGTCTCATTGCAGGAATCATCTTTGCAGGTCAGATTCAGGTCATTGGTCCATCACAGGGAGTAACTGTGATGGTGGGTGATGACATTATTTTGCCATGCCATCTGAAACCGGCTTCAGATGCTTCTGCCATGACCTTTGAGTGGGCAAGACCTGACCTTAAACCCAGATTTGTCCATGTGTGGCATGAAGGTCAAGACCTTCATGTTAATCAGCATTCATCTTTCAAAGGACGGACATCAGTAGACATCACTAAACTGAAGCATGGAGATATTTCACTGAAACTCTCCAAAGTAAAACACTCAGACAGAGGAATATACAGATGTTACTTTCCAGATTTGGATAAAGAGACTACTGTCCAGCTTGTTGTTGGTAAGCAGAAGTTATTTTTGTGCCTTTTTTATGTGTTTATTCAGAAGTGTTTTAATAGCCATTAGTACTGCATGCTTGGGGTGATAATTATTATTCTGTCCTTCAACTGATGCTCATTTCGCTCATCAGGGAGTGTTTCCCAGGCAGTTGTAAGGTTAGCTGGGATTGACCAATCCATAAGTGGCGTGGTGTTACAGTGTGAGTCTGCAGGCTGGTATCCAGAGCCTGAGCTGCTGTGGTTGGACGGTGAGGGAAACCTCCTCTCTGCTGGACCTACAGAGACCCTCAGAGGTCCTGATGACCTCTATACTGTCAGCAGCAGAGTGACTGTGAAGAAGAGACACAGCAACAACATCACCTGCAGAGTCCAACAGAGGAACACCAACCAGAGCAGAGAGACACACATACATGTTCCAGGTAGAAAATAATTTTATTTGGGTATGCTTCTATATTTATATATATTCATAAGTCTAACCTTTTCTCATATTTCAGATGATTTTTTTGGGACTCCATGTAGCTCTGCAGCTTGCATTGCCATCAGCTTGACTGCTTGTGTCATGAGTGTCCTTGTACTCATCTTTGCTGTGTGGAAAAAGAAACACAGTAAGTTAAGTCATCAATGTATTAGTTTTAATCTTCTTGGATTTGTGAAATTCACAGTGTCTTCATATGTCTGTTTATAGGTTTTGTTAAAGCAGCAATAAAAATGCAGATGGTTTTTTCCCAGTTTTTTGAAAATATTTTTGTCATTGAAACACATTTGAATTAAAATGTATTATTTAAATGTCCTACTGATATTTAATATTAAGTCACATTTAAGTTGTTCTTGTGTGTCCTGTTAAACTTTCAAGCATCAGTGCATCAAACACATTAGCTGTAAAACTTCCTGTTTGTCTGTTTGATAACAGAAACCACTATGACCCGACAACAAGAGAACTTGGATCACACAGAGAATCAAAAAATGAAGGATGACATGATCAAACTTACAAAGGAATTACAGAAGAAGAAGGAAGAGCATAAAAACATGGTGGGGACACTGATGTTACACAAGAAAGAATTGAAAGAGGAAAAAGATAAATTTAAACTGCAATTAATGAAAATGGAGGAAGTGGTGGAGGTCCGTGAAACGGACCTCCACTCAATGGAGCAAGATAAAGGTTCCTCGAGTGCACCATCTTTAGATCTAAAAAAAAAAGTCTTCGAATGCAAATGGAGCGTGAATGAGACAGTGACAGCATCTGAGAAACTGGTACTAAGCATAGAGAAACTTTTACAATATATAGAAAATGTGGCCAGCCCTGATTTACAGAGTACAGACTCAGAACATAGTTTTGGTGAAGACAGTAAACTGATATCAGTGGAAGAAAAAAAGAGTAAAAGTGATCACATTTCGCAAGAATGAAGAAATGCACATGCACTAAGGTTGGTCTTAAATTTGCTTCTGGTTAAAGCAAATGTGTATCATTAACACTCAGTAAATGCTGTAATGTTACAGTCCCTTTGTTTATTTCCAAATTACCACATTTAGAATTTGTTTGGTGAAGTAGTGTAAAGTGATGGATTTCAATATATGTCAACATAAATTTTGATGTTGTGGAAATTTAGTGCCTAAATAAAAGAAATCTGCTGGAATTGTCTTTTGAAAGTTTTATTTGTACAAGAAGGAATTCAGTCCACACAGAGCACACAGCAGTGCAGTAAGGAAATCACTGGAGGAGAAGAAACAGACCCTCCTTATACAGGGTCCCACCGTAGTTGAGTACCCTAAGAAGAAAAAAGGACACTCAATTAGGGAGTTTCTGCACACCTCCAGTTCTACACGCAGGGGTCAAGGGATTAAGCATAACACAGGCATAAGAAAAAGACAGCTGTATCTTTAGTATATAGCAAAATAATCTACAATAATCTAAAAAGAATCATGGCCATAAAAAATAAGAAATAACATGCAAGCCCAAGGGCGTAGATTTGGTTTTGGCATTGGTGGGGACGGATGATTCAACCACTGAACCCTGCCCTGTTTGTTTTTTTTTTTTTTTTTTTTTTCCTTTTTGTCTTTGCTTCTTGATAAAAAAAGGAGAAATATACTTGCCTACATATGCTATTCTACATGCTTTGAAACCATTTAAAATTACAATTCATAGTTTTATATGTGAATTATATAATGTTAAAAATTACCTAAGTATTTTAGGCTTTAGTTTACTTCAGCCATATTCCATATAAATCAGGTATCATACAAAAATAAAAATAGAGTCATGACAATAAAAGAATATGACTTTAAGGACTTAACAACATTACTTCAGTTATAGTGCACCAACATCTCTTACACATTAGCACTAAGGGAACACTGAATGAATGACCTGCTGGGCTGGTTTTTGTCCATAAAACTACTCATCTAAGATTACCACAAAGTAAAAGATCTCTCAGCAAAATGATGCAACATTTTAGGCACTATTGCCCCGATCAAATCAGTGAGCTGAGATCTTTTATTCTAAACATGAACTCCTGCACAGCAACAGACATGGACTACTGGTGCCCCACACAACAACTCAATGTTCACTATGTGAAGGTGCCAAACACATGCCTGCTCCTCTCGTTAACTGAGATAAACTGCTGGCATATTTGTTTTACATCTATACTGTCCAGTCTCTCCTGGTGGACATACAGCAGCATTGTTTAATCTCACCTGAGTCATTGTTGACCTTAGCCATCTTTTTAGTCTTCTGAGAGCACTGAAGCTTCTTTCAGCCTCAGTACATGCGTTGTATCCTCAGATTAAAATTATTATCATGTGCTTGATGTTCCTCAGCTTTGGCCCCAGCTCTTCCCCTCTGACTGCACTAGGACATATTGCCACCTGATAAAATAACACATTGATTTGTGCAATATAAAAAGTGAGACATGTCAATTCAGATTCTTGTCAAATATACACTAATGAATCAATTTACATCAGCAGCCTAACAATTGTCATGATAATAAATACTAGTTAATCTATAGCACCAAATCATCATCAGTCACCTGTGACCTCGCCTCTTCACCTCTGTCTGAGCTACAACATGGCAGAGCTGCCTCTGTCACCTGATAAATAACAGTGAGACATTCCAAATACATGCAGTCACACATGTGCTTCAAATACACTCATGAACCAACAAGTCATCATCCAATTTCACCTGTGATCTTGTGTCACCGTTACTCTCTGAGCTTTGTGTTGGTTCTTCTGTCACCTGACAAATAAGACATACATGACAATAAGAATAAAATGTGTAGCTGCTTCAGTGTTTCTGTTGTGCAGATCTTGACTCATCAGTAATGTTTGTAGTGTGAGTGCATTTTTAAAACAATTTGTGCAAACTGCACTACAAGGTGGAATATTTGCAAAATCATGACTACCTCATGATATTTTGTCTCAAAAATTAACCCTATGAATATGTCAGTGCCATTAGGATGAAATTATTGTGTCACCAAAATTTTACGTTAGACATATAATTGTAACAGCCTCTGTAAACTAATATCCTGGCTTACTCGAGGCTCCGTTTCCTCTGACAGTTTCAATCAAAATTAGAAATGCTACTCTGGGAGACTGAGATAACTAATAGTGCTGCCTGTTGTGCAGTTAGTTTCCAAAACACGTTATTCATGGTTACATACAATTTTAGACTGATGTGGGCCAAAGCCTAGCATAGCCTGTAACGTTATTATGATGGACACATTTTATGAGTGAGCTTGGCTTTAAGTGACTTACAGGTTTCTTTGAAAAATACTTTCTTATATGCACGTTCTTCCTTTTTGCTGCCATCCTCCTCTCCTCCTTGCAGGTCCTCGCAGCGCAGGCTTGCCGCTGCTAAAACTAAACAGAGCTCCCTGAAAAGCACAGCCAAGCACATTGACCATATTTGTCACATGAGGTAGGAGAGAACGTAATTTCACTCTTTCTGCACCGCTGGGTGACTGAGACGTTGACAGATCTTTTTTCTTTCTATTTGTTTATCTTTACTTGAAGAGATCAAATTATTGGTGGGGACATGTCCCTTCCGTCCATGCCAAATCTATGCCCTTGTGCAAGCCACACTTATGATGTCATAGTGGGTGAGATGGACTCTGAAGTCAGATACTAGCAGCGAGAGGCAGTTTAAATGTTTTATTTAAACTAGGAGCTCTACAAATGGTGGGAAGGTTGTTAACTGAGTTTGAGGTGAACTGCTGAATTGACGTTTGTGAAATTGGGAGATGGAAAAGTCTTGCGTGGAAATGATACATTTTAGGCCCAAGGTTTGCTCTGAGCGAGAAGAAGGTTGACAGTAAAACTAGTGGAGAGCTTGCAGGCAGATGAGTTTTCCAAGCAAGTCCTTCCACACTGTTTTCTGACAAGATAAAATGTCTTGTAAAAGCTTGGTGGTGCTGAAGTTCAATGTTGTGAATGAATCACAGGAAACAATAAGCCAGTCAGGAAATGTAACACCTAAAGCAGATGGAAAAATTGCATTAATTAAACAAAGTAATTAAATGCATCACCCACATTGTACCTTGATCATATAAATAAAATGGTGCCCTAACTAGAAAAAAATCGTTACTCCATAAAATTATCTAACACTAATGAAATACTGTCCAATAGCACAAGAGTGGAATCAAAATACACAGCAGTACAATAAATACAATTTTAACTGTGCAAATGCTCAAACAATGTTATTCCCCTGAGTAACGCACTGCTAAACATACTACTACTAAAATAGACCTAAAATATGTTTTGTTTTTTTTTTTTGGGGGGGGGGGGGGGGGGGGGGGGGGGGACATAACTTTATTTATCTCGAGGGCCAATTTAGAGTATGTATATGTATCAAACACTAGGGGGCAACACAGAGTCATAAATAGTCTTTATTCCTGGGTCATTTGATAAAGTGTTTCTATGTTTCTGAACTTTTTAGTGTTTATTTAAATATTCTATGTTGATTCATGGTTTAATATGTACTTCATGTACTCTTATGTGTATTTGGTCTAGCCTTCAGTTCTTAGTTTGTTTGCATATATTGTCTTAGTCTCCCTTTGTCCATTGTCAGACTGTCTGTTTCCTTTTGTATTCTTTTCTTTTTGTTATGTTGTACTATGTTGTACTTTTTGTTATGTTGTAAACATTTAGCTTTTTGTTCTCTGCAGTCTGCCTGTGCCTGTTTGCGTTTGGGTCCAGTTTACAATTTATGACCTGCATTTCCTGCAGATCCTAACAACTCTGGGCTTGAAAATTTGAAAGAAAAATATTACTGGAAATGGCTTATTGTGCAATGATCAAACCCAAGTGTAGATGTTTGTAAGTTGTGGTGACCACACTTCTATTACCTCTATCTATTAGCTATAATGCTAGAATTTGTAGAGTATTTCATAACTCACACATGACTGTGTGAGTCAGGTGCACCAGTCGTTCATTGGACTGAAAAGCTAGAGTTAGACACTCCTCCTCTTTTTTCCTTCTACTTGGGCATACTGAGCAGTGCAATCAGCTGAGAGACCACAAGTTTGCAAGGTCCAGTCAGTATGATATTATGTATTTTTCCAAACCACATCCAAACAGTTTACAACATAACAGGTTACTAATTGAGCATCACATGACAAACATAACAATGTTTCTTACTGAAGCCAAATTGAAGCACACCTAATAGTACTACGAGTAAATCTGAAATTCTTGTTACTTGGGTCATGTTCAGTTAAGAAAGAAACTCACACAACCTCATGTGCTGCATCTCTGGAAGGGGAAGGAGGGGAAGAATAGCTTTTCCTTCATTTTATTTATTTTTCAAACAAGTATCATACTGCCTTTCAAACACTGTACCGTTTAAGTTTCATTTTCATTCTAAATGGTAAAAATATAAATGCTTAATAAATACTTAACTGAACTATCATAAGCGAGATGGAAAGTTTTAGTGTCAGTTCATGTTTCAGTTAACTTGAGTTGAACTTAATTTGAGCGTGTGGTTTTCAGAGATACACAGTGCTGCATTAGTGAGGCCGTGTTTTTCATAGATGTCAGTGGTTTAATATGTTAATGGGAACATGAAGCAGCAGTGTGCTGTCATGTTGGTTGCTAACCACAGTGAATGTGTTTAAAAAAAAAGCAGCATCTTTGTTTATTTGAACAGCATCTTCAGACGTGGTAACAGACCGAGCAGGTAACATAAGGTGGTTTAACTGACACCAACAATGTGACTAAGACAGAGACCAATATAGAGACAGTGGGTGGGGGGAAGTAGTGAATGTATATTTGCATGTATAATAATAGGCACAATCTGCTCTTTGCCACTGAAACGTACATTCATTATGGTAGTTTTAGATAGAAGAACTAATTGTTTGAGCCCGAGGAAATAAGAGTATAACTTTATTTGTGTTACAACTTCAATATCCTTGGCTCTCCAACTGGTTTCTGTACTTTCTGTATTTCCTGAAATTATGCTCCATAGGAAATAATCTTAAGCAAATTTAACTTCAGTCCACTCCAACTCCAGTCCACTGAAGCATTCCTATGGCTTCAGTGTTATCCAACAACATCAAACACTGACTGCTAAAAAAACAGTTTCCATATTTTTCAGAGTATAAGGCGCACTTAAAATTCTTTAATTTTTTCAAAATCGTCAGTGCACCTTATAATCCGGTGCACCTTATGTATGAATTCTGGTCACACTTACTGACTTCAAACCAATTTTATGTGGGACACGGCGCTCAAAAATCTGTCAAAAAATGTTTTAGTAGGACTTTGGTGAGCTACGAAGCCGCACTGCTTGATGGATTGTCGGAGCATTATGGCTGCTGTACTCAGGAGCCTCGCGGAGTAATCTGGGTCCAAAACTTCGTCCGCTTCAGGTCCCAAAGTCAAATGAACACTGCATCATCACCGAGAGTGAAAAACTGTCTAAATTAAAACATACAGCTCTGCTATCACTTCCAACAGAAATGAAGACAGAAAACTAAACAGCAGTGACGTTTGTAGGGTTACTGAAGTTGGGCTAGCTGGTATATAATGATGTGCTAAGTGATCGCTAGCATCACAGCTATGTTATCATAACATAAACACAGTGAAGCTGGAGGATTAATGCAAACTTTTTTTCCACTTGATAAAAGTTAACATGAGGGTTCCTGATGGTTAGGGACAAATAAAATTGATGTCATGATGCTGTGAACGGACCAAACTTCAGTCAGGAGAACAACTGGGTAATCCATCCACAATACGAGGTTAGTCATTAATATACTGCAACAACATGGGAATAGAGCAGCTGTGATAGAATTCAACATTAATGAATCAATGGTACGGAAGTGGAGAAAGCAACAAGAATGAGTTGAGTAAAGTTTGACTTATCTGAATGTTTTGTTTTGCTTATAATCCGGTGCGCCTTATGGTCTGAAAAATATGGTATTTTGTTATTTTTTGTTCATTTATTGTTGTTGTTTTATAAATTACACTGATTGCAGAAAAACAAAAGAGCTGAAAGTCTAAAAAATACAAAAGACAATCCAAATTTTAAAATACACACAGAAGAATGTAGATATGCCATTTCAGAGAAAAAAATTAAAAAAACAAAAAAACTTTAAAAAAAAGGAATCTGTGTTAATAGCATAATAACTGTTAAAGTTTAATAGTCTAGCAAAGGAAAGTCCTGCAAATAAAAAATGTATGGGCCTCAGTCAGTCAGTCAATAAGTAGGGTTCGGTTAATTGATGTTTCAAAATTCCCCACAGGTGTGAACGTGAGTACGAATGTGTTAATCTTGTGACAGACTGGCGACCTGTCCAAGGTGTACCCCACCTTCCGGCCCATGACACTGAAATAGGCTCCAGCCTCCGTGACCCTATAATGGATAAGCAAGAGAGGATGGATGGATGCACAATCCTCAATTCACTGAAGAATAGATGACAGTCTTGATGTGTTCTCCAGATACTTCCAGTTCTGTTTTGGAAACAAATTTAAAATCTATTTTTTTCTCTATACATTTTCTCTATAAATTTCTCACCTGTGTTAAGTAATCAGTTTATATAAAGCTCGATAGATTACTAACAGACTTTATAAGTGTATGTGTGTGTATATACACACGCATACATATACTTGTGGTTGCGATCAATGGCAATTCAGTTGTCTCTATCTAACAAGATAATACAAAACTTTGAAAGAGTTTTCTCACATGCTATCATTTATGTACGTTAATTCTTAAAAACCCTAACAAAATATCAATGACTCTTAAAGGTTACCTTTCTCTACCACAGCATATGACACTTCTGTGTACTCCTCTTGCAAGACTGAAATGTTAAAAAATAAAAAAAAGAGGGTGGGGTTGTTATGAGGATTTAATGTGAAGTTTTTAACATGCTTTTAATGGACGCAGTATGTATTGTATTATTATTATGCATTGTAGTGCTTCCGGTGCATCTAATCATTAAACTACAATTAAAACATATTTGTCATCATTAAATTGTTAAATGGTTATGATATAGAAATACTTTAAATAGTACTGTTCACTTAATGTCACCATTTCTAAAAATTGTATGCATTTGTTTCATTTTTCTGTTACTATGTATTTTCTCTGTGTCAGGGACACTTGATCTTAATCACATAAGCAGGATGTGAGCTTAGGGATGTGAGTTACGAGGGCTCAAAATAACTGAATAAATGTGAATTAAATGTGATTCACAAAGTGCCAGATTTTGACCCGCCACGATGTACTTGATATTGAAAGAATGAAAAGTAATATGTTTATGGCTTCATTATATACAGTGTCTGGGAAGTATTCACAGCACTTCACTTGTACCACATTTTGTCATGTTACAACATTAGACAATGTATATATATATATATATATATATATATATATATATATATATATATATATATATATATATATATATATAGCTCAAAACACATCTGTTTAAACTGGCTTATTCGCTTTAATGCTGATTTTATCTGTTGTCACGCTCTGTTTTGTAATTTTAACTTATTTTATGTATTGTATGACTACTGTTCCTTTTATTAATTGTGTTTTTTGTAAGGTGACCTTGGGTTTCTGAAAGGCGCCCTCAAATAAAATGTATTATTATTATTATTATTATATAAAAAAAAAAACACCCATCACGCCCCTGCGGGCGGTTTATCCTTCAAGCTCGGGTCCTCTACCAGAGGCCTGGGAGCTTGAGGGTCCTGCGCAGTATCTTAGCTGTTCCCAGGACTGCGCTCTTCTGGACAGAGATCTCCGATGTTGTTCCCGGGATCTGCTGGAGCCACTCGCCTAGCTTGGGAGTCACCGCACCTAGTGCTCCGATTACCACGGGGACCACCGTTACCTTCACCCTCCACATCCTCTCGAGCTCTTCTCTGAGCCCTTGGTATTTCTCCAGCTTCTCGTGTTCCTTCTTCCTGATGTTGCTGTCATTCGGAACCGCTACATCGATCACTACAGCCGTCTTCTTCTGTTTGTCTACCACCACTATGTCCGGTTGGTTAGCCACCACCATTTTGTCCGTCTGCATCTGGAAGTCCCACAGGATCTTAGCTCGGTCATTCATGTATATATATATATATATATACATATATATATATGATCCCCCTCCCGCCCCTGTGGGCAGTATATCCGTCAAGCTTGGCTCCTCTGCCTGGGAGATTGAGGGTCCTGTGTTGTATCTTAGCTGTTCCTAGTGCTGCGCTCTTCTGGACAGAGATCTCCGATGTTGTTCCTGGGATCTGCTGGAGCCACTCACCCAACTTCAGGATCACTGCACCTTTTTACTTATCGTACAGAGTCAGGGTGCTGGATTTGGGGTGAAACCCTCCATGCATGGTCAGGAGCTTCCTTCTGCTCCTCTGGCTAGTTTATTATCCCAGCAGGGTACCTAATCACTGACAGGGCATAGGTGTTGATAGCCCAGATCTTGTTCTTCCCATTCAGCTGACTCCTCTGGACTTCCTGACCCTCTGCAGGTATTTGCTTGTTGCAGGTTTCCCAGCAGTCTCTCCGTTGTTCCTATTTGCCCAGAGGATCCCCAGGTAGCTGTCCTCAGTATCTGCAATGTGTTCTTCTGGTAGTGAGATCCCCTCAGTTCGGACTCCCTTCCCTCATTTAGGGCAGGTTTGTCATATTCTTCTTTGCATAACTTTCTAAGCTCTGTCAGGTTGAATGGAGAGTGTCTGTGCACAGCCATTTTCAGATCTCTCCAGAAATGTTCAATCATGTTCAAGTCATTGGCTTGGCTTGGCTGTGCTCAGAGTCATCGTCCTATTGGAAGATAAACCTTTTCCCTAGTCTTTTGTCTAGAGCAATCTGGTGCAGGTTATCACATTGATGCATTCATTTTTCCCTCAACCCTGACTAGTTCCAGTTTCTGATGAAAAAAACATCATCACATCATAATGCAGTGACTCCCTTGCTTCACTGAAGGCATGGCAGTGGCGAGGTAATGAGCAGTACCTGGTTCAGATCAGACCAAATCATTTTGATTCTCATGGTCTGAGAGTCCTTCCTCTTTGGCAAACTCTAGATGGGCATTCACGTCCCTTTTACTGACTAGTAAAAGCTCTGATTAAAGCCCTTCTAGCCTGATTGCTCAGATTGGCCAGGACTAGGAAGAGTCCTTGTAATTCCAAACTTTTTCTATTTTATGAATGATGGAGGCCACTGTGCTCACTGGCACCTTAGGCGCTGGAGAAATTATTTTCTGTACCCTTCTGTACATCTGTGCTTGGATACAACCTTGTCTTTGAGGTCTACAAACAAAACCTGTCTACAGACATAACTTGTTATATTTTTGTTTTTTATTTAACGTGGTCTGTTTGTCATTATGGAGTATTGGGTGTAGAATTTTGAGGTGAAAATGAATTTAATCAATTTTGAAATAAGGGTGTAACATTAAAAACTGTGGCACGAATGAAGCACTTCGAATACTTTCAGGATACACTGTACATGCTAAAGTTAATGTGGAAGGAAATCAACTCAGATTTGTCTGATGTTAAAGAGAATGACCCTGTGTGTAATTCAACTGTTTGTATGATCATAACCTCAAACTGAACATCCACTGGCTGAGAATTTATTTTATTTTTATTTTGTTATTTTATTGTGTCCACCAAACAAGGATGCAGTTTCTCACCTGTGTTGTCTTCATATGAGTGTGAACCTTGTACTGATGAAAAACAGGCTGATACTGAAAAACCCAAGAAAAAAAAAATCCATTTGTAGGAAAGAGAGCAGGGGATATTATTGTAATCATGTCTAATAATCAACATGTCAGCAGCTAAAACATAAAAAAAAAAAACTACAACAAAAGCAAAACGTAATCCTGTCTTGCATTTTGTACTTATCTGGTAAATACCATGATAATAATACCTAACATATTAGCAAATTTAAATGAATGAACAGTCTATTTATATCTTTCTACTTTCTGGGAGACATGGTTTCTGTACCTTTGCATTTGTTTTGAAGAAGCAGGCCCATCAAGAACAACAAAAGATCGACCAGTAAAACACAGATAACGGTCCACAGCAGGATGTGTTTTTTAGGGAAGTGACTGTGTGAAAGATCAGTCTCTTTGTGAGGCACTGGAAAGGCTGCATTGAAGATATTAAAGCAATTCAAGAAAAAGAAAAAGACAAATTAAAACAAACAAAACAGGGATATATATGATCTAAATCACCTTTGCTTTGTTTTATAACAGCTAACCAGCTCTCTGGTGATTCTCCAGCTCCAGATATGATGCACTTGTAGAGTCCTTCATCAGACTTGGAGATATTTTTGATGGTCATGCTGCTTTGATACTGGGTCCCAAGAGATATACCATCTTTGTAGAAGTCAGTTATGTGTTCTGACTCAGTTTTCTTGTTTGTGCAATTAAGGGTCACCTCATTTCCCTCCATCACGGGGATGGTTGGACTTTCCAAGATTACAAAACCAGCTGGGAAGTGAAAATATATTTTATCCAGTGTTGTCAGTGTTAATCTCATTAAAATGATGTTAATGCCATAACTGCATTAATGCGGCAAATCTCCAATAG
>JAQSNX010005140.1:0-36503 GCA_029532605.1 Oreochromis grahami
ATCGATATATGTATTTCTTTTGTCTGCTTATTCTGTTGGTTTTTGGTTTTTTGCCCTTTTCCCCCGTCCCTCTTCCCGCTGTTTTTCTTTCCCTCTTTCTTTCTCCCCTTTCTCCCCCAGTTAAGTCTGTCTAAGAGTAAAGAAGAAAAAAAAAAATTTTAATTATTGCATTTAAATGTAGCAAATTCTTGTTTGTCTATTGATGACATAAAAGCCCAACAAGCGATAAGGGTTGGAAATGAGCAATATATGAGTTTCATGTTCTGTAATGGAACTATATTAAACTGCATAAAATAAAATACAATAAAATATGTTGCTGCACCAATCTAAAAAAAAAAAAAAAAAAAAAAAAAACTTGTCCCTCAGTGAACGATGGCGTCGTCTTCCAACAACACTGCTGGCGCGAACAATCAGGTGAGTGTTTAAGTTTGGAACAATTACACTGCAGTCTGTGAATACTACGAATTTAAGAAGTGGCTATTGTTACGGTTAATTTTTCGGCTATTCTGTTTTTTTATTTTATAACGTTTTTTGCTGAAATGCTAGCTCAACAGAAACGCCTCGCTATCATTTTCGGCTGAAACTTACTTCGAAAGGTAAAGTAATATTAACAATTTGATCCTTCCCCCAAAATATGGAAAACATTTTAAAAGGCTCCATAACTAATCGGGCTTGGGATGCAGTCTTCATCACCTGCGCTACGGCAATGTTGCAAGACTCTCATCCATCCATTATCTGGTTTCGGGCTCCGCTGGCGGGGCCAGCAGCTTCAGTAAATAGACCCAGACTACCCTCTCCCCAGCCACTTTAGCCTGCTCCTCAGGAGGAATCCTTGTTTCTTCAAATAGTGTTAATTAATTCTTGTTTTTAATGGCCTTTCATTTTCTATGTTATGACCAGTGAATCACCAGTGCTGTTTTCACATGCTCTAAAGTAATAATTGCAAATAACATGTTGACACATCATCAAAAAAATTAATTGTATTAACAATAAATGTAAGCATATAGGGCTTGGCATTACGCTTTGAATTCTGGTATGTGGGAGCCATGTTAATTGTGTAAGAAATGTAAATAAACCATAGAAACAAACAGTACATCAGAGAAACAGCCAATTTAGAAGAGGGAAGGTAAAAACAACATATTAAAATTCCCAAAAGTATGCTGCATATGAATACGTGAACGAGGGAAGCCTGGAATTTGTATGTGGACAAAAATCTGCATTATGTACAGGTTGGATCTATATGAAACAGCCAATAATGAGCACAGAGACAGAAGAAAAACTTCTTGCCACCGCAGTTTGCTCTCTCTCTCTGTTACGTAATAAATTGTAAACTCCTTTAGTAGTGCCTTTATTACTTAATTATTATTATTATTATTATTATTATTATCATTTATTGTTATTTACTTAAACATGACACATAGTTTAGGGAAGATTTTGCAATTGTGTCATTTCAACTGGAATCATTCAGCTGCACATTACTTGGGGGAAAAAAGGCCTTCTGAAAAAGATCTCTTACTTCTTGCTTTAGAACATGATACTATTATTGCTTTTTATCTATAACTCACGCATATGTATATTGTAGGAAAACCGTGAAAATTTGACACGTTTTTCCCTCGTGATAATTTGTAGCATCGCAAAGGCGTACATTATTGAGTAATAACAAATCAAATAATTGATTTGATTAGATTTAAGCATCAAGACCGAGAATGACCAGTACACTGTTTGTAGCGCAGGTGATGAAGACTGCATCCCAAGCCCGATTAGTTATGGAGTCTTTTAAAATGTTTTCCATATTTTTGGGGAAGGATCAAATTGTTAATATTACTTTACCTTTCGAAGTAAGTTTCAGCCGAAAATGATAGCGAGGCGTTTCTGTTGAGCTAGCATTTCAGCAAAAAACGTTATAAAATAAAAAAACAGAATAGCCGAAAAATTAACCGTAACAATAGCCACTTCTTAAATTCGTAGTATTCACAGACTGCAGTGTAATTGTTCCAAACTTAAACACTCACCTGATTGTTCGCGCCAGCAGTGTTGTTGGAAGACGACGCCATCGTTCACTGAGGGACAAGTTAACAGCAGCCCCCACCCGATACAATGCGCGCTACTTTGAGAGCATGGGAAATGACCACTTCTCACGTAGTGGCTGGGAAAACGTCTCATAATTGATCAGTTACGGCGTAATTTGTACACATTACTGCTTGAAAGAGCTTTAGTAACTGAGTTTTAGCAGTTATGCATGACATGTTTTCTAAACATTATCAAATAATACAGTGCAGGAGGTGTTTGATAAATTATGTTCATTCCCAGGTTTCCTGAAGGCAACATGAAAAATGGACCATCTTGAGCCTACAGCGGTCTGCTGTCACTCACGATTCCCCACCCCTCTCTGTGTAGCCACGCCCACCAGGCCAAAACAGGGCCAAAAGTCTGTAACTGAAAAATAGAGATCTGAAAGTGAAAAAAAAAAATTGAAGCTGAGAGAAAAATCCGAACCTGAAGAATTTTTTTTTGTACATTAATTTCAAAGATCTGAATCTGAAAAAATGTAATCTGAGACTGAATAGATTTTTTAAAAATAATAATAATGAAAAAAGATTACTGAAAATTTTTAAATAAAGTTTACTCAGAGAAATTATAGATAAAAGAACCATTGGGTTTTCAGTTAATACAAATATTCAAAACGTTTGATTTTATTTTAAATCCAACTCTTTCTTTTTCAAAGTTCACTCTAAAATGTGACTTTTGCTTTCAGTTTACATATTTTCGATTTCAAATTTTTCTTTTAACTACACAAACATTATGGCCCTGATTTAACTCCATAGCATTGCCCCCCTTTTGCCTTGTTTAGCTGTAACGATCTAAATTTAATTCTTGGTTTTTTCCCATGCCAAATAAAACGCGCAATCCATTTGTCCCATTCCCCGAACTGTGTTTGACTTACTTCAACTGGCAAAGTTCTAAATAAATAGAGGAGTCTTGGGAGTACGTTCATTTTCACTGCTAATATCCTTGAATTTAAATTTAAAAAAGGCACCAGATTCCACCTGTCTAAATCAAATTTT
Source organism: Oreochromis grahami (assembly GCA_029532605.1). Lineage (NCBI taxonomy): Eukaryota > Metazoa > Chordata > Actinopteri > Cichliformes > Cichlidae > Oreochromis > Oreochromis grahami. Next base: position 3,066 of record JAQSNX010005140.1, read on the forward strand.
ATGGCCTGTGACAAGGGACCATAATTTACTTGTGATAGATTAGAAATATTCTTAGTTAAAGTTATTCCCAAGTATTTAAGTGTTTCAGCTTCCCAATTTATATTATATTCATCTCGTAGCGTTTTAGATGCTGTATAATTTAGTGTCATTACCTGTGTTTTGTTTAGGTTTAATTTATAACCAGACAGTTCTCCAAAGACAGATAGAGAAGACATCAACTCCTCAAATGATTCTTCAGGTTCCCTCAGAAAAACCAAGACATCATCCGCAAACATTGCAACTTTTTGTTCTTCACCAGCAACTACAATACCTTTAATTTTGGTATTGTTTCTTATAAACTGACCAAGAGGCTCAATATAAAGTGCAAATAAAAGTGGTGAGATTGGACAACCTTGCCTGGTCCCTCTTTCTAAGGTAAAAGATTCAGATAAATCTCCATTAACTTTCACACGAGCCCTTGGTTTATCGTAAAGGGATTGTATTATTAAGATGAATTTATTATGGAAACCAAAAGTCTTCACTGATTGCCACTTTAAAACAGAAGGTTTGAACAGCAGGTGGGTGAACCTGTGTTCATAACCAGTCTGCATGTGATGACAGTATTAAGGATATCATACAGGGCCAAGAGTAGGAGCAGTCTAAAGCTTGAACTTTTTCTGCTGACATGGATTACATGTAATTGAAATTTTGGCTGTGTTGCTATGATCATCCACCATAGTAACTGTAGATTATGGAGGAAAAAAGGGAAAGTTGATATCTCAACTTTAATGAAACATTTTGGGTACTAATGCTGCTGAATCGCCAGGACAATTTCTTTTTGTCCTAGAGAATCTCATATATTTAAAAAGAACTTCTACACACTTCTACAGGTGCAAGGGCCTAAATTGTGAAAGTTGGGGTATCACAATGTTAGAGTTTCACTTCACCATCATTGTGATCAAGACATTTCTTATGATATTATTTCCAAATCTATCTATCTGTACCAAATTACCCAAAACAGGCCAGAATTGCCACATTAGTATTATGAGCATAATATTGTAATTTCATTCAAGTTATTGGGTACTTGGGTATAATATAATAATTTGTTTTGTTTTAATTAAAAGCTTCTTTGATTTTTATGTCCTTATGTTGTATCAAAGCCATAAGTCTGTAAGCACATTGCCTGCTGGAGTTTATTTTGTTTTACAACCCACCCAGCTTGTGAGCAACAAGATAAATTTTTGGGTGACGTGGTGATTTATTAGGAAAAATAATTAAATTACTAAATATCCAGCGTTAAAAATCAAGGGATAAAACTTAAGGTAACACAGCAGGGAGGTGATAATGAGCCAACCCAGGCATGTCTTTATCCACACCTTGTCAGGTGTGAACAATTAGCAACCTAAAGACCCTTGTACTGTCACTTCAAGGGCAATTACTGCTGACGATGGGCATAAAGTTAGGCCAAATTAAACTATCTATCATTCAGTACTTCCTATCCTAAAGAAAGTCTTTGGTTGTATTAGTAAAGTTCAGTAAACACTGTGTGTATAATTATATAGAGGTGGTGTTCACAGTTTAGCTGTAATTTCCCATTTGAGATTAATTTTTATCACCCAGCTACTGTTTTGTTTTTAATACTTGAAACATTTTTGTAACCTTTCTGTGTATTAGCATCTTTACTAACTCAACCTACAGCTAATCAATCCTTTATTCATAATTTTAAGCTGCATTTAAGTGCAAACATGCAGCAGAGAAGTTCATGTGTTGTCTGTGATATAATGATGTGACAGTGAAGGTCGCTTGGTAAAATGGGTCACGGCTGGATACTAGAATAATTACCTGTCATTGGCCAAGCTGTCGTCGAGCAGGAAATGAATATTTCTCTATTATGTACAGGGTTAGCTGCTGTGTCCTTCAGATTTAATAAATGCCATCATGACGGTACAGACCCACACAGGAAACACTCATATACTGTTCATTAACAAATGCATGCAAACGCATTCACATCAAGTGCATCCAAAAACCTTTGGCAAGAGAATCCTCCTACTAATAAATAAGAAGTGCGACAAAATACGTCGTCATTCTCCGAGCGTCAGTAATTGCCTTCAATAGATCAGCCTTGAAAAATGCAGAGCAGCTGTCTTTGTCAACTGATCCACACCAGGGACTGCACTGCAGCACCAAAACACAAAGACACCCAGCCTGTAAAAAAAATACAGTAATATTTCATGCATTCATTGAACAGATTGGTCACATGGCTGCCTTCTGATCTCAAAGTTTTCTTTATTTCCTGGGCTTAAACTGTTTTTGTAGTCAGCAGAGGATTTGGAAGCAGGAATATAGGAGAGACATATATTTATGCAAGGCGACCGAAAAGTATATTTTGGCATAGGACTTGTAAGCCTTTCCCACTCTTTAACTCCAGTTTTCATTATGTCTTCTTACAGCTGTCTTTAAAATAAAAAAATAACCCAAATGATTATAATTTTAAATATATGTTAAACTACACTAACAAGAAAAAAGAGCCTATAATCAAAAGCGTGTGTTTGTAGTAAATCAACACGCTAATGTGGCAACAACAGCGAGTTCAAGCCAAAGTGGCCTTTTAAAATCACAAATTGGGCCTTTGAAAGTAATAATCTGTGAAGTCCTATGTGCCTTTTTCCTTAATGGCAGTGTGGCCATCTGTGCAGTGTTTTGCTTTATTGTTTTGGGTCTTTGCACGTGTAAAAAAAAAAAAAAAAAAAAAAAAAAAAAAAAAAAAAGGCACATAACACATACTGCAAACTATGCTTCCCAGCATGCACGGCTGATGTATTGACTTTTATTGATTAATATATCTGCCAAAATGCAGCAGGAGTCATTCAGTGGGTGCTGCGCATCTGGTGTGGAATGCTTATAGCGAGAGACAAGCTAAGCGTTTACATCTGGAGTCTGACAGCTATCTGAATTTTAACATTATACAAAGTACTTGGAGAAACTTAAACTGTAACTGTGCATGAATAATGCTCAGGTGTCTCTTTCTTCTCACCCCTCTCTTCTTTCAGGCTCCCCAGCTCGGCACACTGGTGGGCGTTTATTTGCCGTGCATCCAAAACATCTTCGGAGTCATCCTGTTCCTCAGGATGACCTGGTTGGTGGGAATTGGAGGTGTCATTGGGACTTTCATCATCGTTTTCATGTGCTGTACCACAGTGAGTGTTGTGCATTCTTGTAAAGTTTAGCCCAGGTTCATAGTGAAAATCCGAATTTCACACGTTTTATAAAGTGCAGCATTCGTGGAGCGTAGCATATTGTAGAGTGGAAGGTAGCAGATGTAGCAGAATATATTGTTCAGCAGTGTAAGATTGTTATCACCATTATTGGCTCTGGTGACAACAGCAAAGATTAAGGACCTTGCACAGTATATGGTTGGAGAAACAGAGGGTATAAATATGTTTATAATGGTTCGGTAATTTCTGTGTTTTGATTAGTGAGCAGTAGTTTTCCATTAATGCGGTGCCATACTTTGAATTGCAAGTAATTAGTTCTCTGCATTAGCCAAAACGACTTTCTTTTTTATTTCATCCAAAAATAGTTCGCCAGAGGTATTTTCACAGTAAAATTGGTCATACAGCTGTTGTTCAGTCTCTAAATAGCATTAGTCTCCTTAGTAAGCAGAGTCGGCCTACAATACACACAATGTATCTTTGTTTATTTTTCACAAAGATATCCTCCTTATTTTAAGGATAAGAGCTTTGCTGTAATGTGTTTGAACAGCTTAAATGTTGACATCCTTTCCTGGTTCAGTTAAGCACAATTTCTTTGCTAAACATTTAATACAGCCCAACCCTCTCTGCTCTACAGTTCTATACCGATGTATTATATTGGTTTTATGTCCAATAGAAAACTTTGTCAGTCTGGTAAGGTACCACCCCCAAGAATTTTTAATGTCTTATATCTACAGAAATATGGATAGTTGACCCAGTCGAGGTTTTAAACGGCACATCTAAGGTTACAGCTTACTTAAATGGAGCAGGGTCATCCTGGCAGCTTTTGACAAAGTGTGGTCAAAGAATAACTGCAATTATCTATATAGGAGTATAATTCACAGACATTTCCCTCTTAACAACATGGCATTCAGCAGTAATAATAAAGTGACAAACTGGCAAGTATTCATTTTTTAGGGTTTAAACTCTAATCTTACATGAGATAACATTAAAGGAACCCAGAGTGTTGAAGATGATTGTATAGCAGCGACGGTTCACTTGAAGGTGGCAGGTTTATAGTTGAGGACACAGGCGTTAGCAAGATTATAGAGGGTCCTCAAATGTTTTTTTTACGTCTTGCCAAGTCTGAAGGGTGCTGAGAATTACATACGTAGGTTCTTGATACTAAGCACATTTATCTTAAACGTTCACAGAGGTTTGAGATGTATGAAATAAAACTTTTTCTTCTGTATCAGTTTAATAAGCAGTTATGGTTTTTTGTGTTATCATTCTTTTCGAAAAGCTTAAATTGCTGAAAATACTCATAGTTTAGAGTTTAGTAGTTTCTTGTTTTCGAGACATAGAAGAAGCTACTTTCGGCTGCCCCATTATTCACAAGGGGTCTCCACAGCGGGTAGCGCCGCATGTTTGCTTTGGCAGATTTTTACAGCAGATGCCCTTCCTGACTCAACCCCCAAAGGATTTGTGTCTCCTCCCGGGACTCAACTAGGGATCTTTCGTTTATTAGATGAATGAAAGCCGCTGTTTGTGAGACGTAGTATCTATTTTTATTTGCCAGAATGGTATCATTGACCCTGCACCAAATCCACCAAAGTAGTGTTAAAGTGAAATTTCAAGAGAGGAGGTTTTAATCATCTTATTTTAGCCTGTGTAATGATTCTGGGTCTGAGTGAAGTGTAACGTTGCAGATCACATAACCAGGCTCCTTTTGTGCTGTATAAAGAGCAAACTGCCTCTCTGTCGATGATCTGTTTGTATTTCACAGACCCCACACGTTCGGTCTGTAAAAAAGAACAACATGACACACTGTGATGCTCCCTGGTTCCCTTTAATGTCACTGCCACAGAGCTGTAGTCATGTGTCAGAGTGACTTTGGACTGACACCCTGCCGTGGCCCTGAGACTCGCATTACATAAGACTCCCACAGGATCGAAGTCGCTGCTGTCAGTGGTCTGGCTGGCTTCTACAAGATGATCGTGTTTGACTTGTTTGATGCATTTGATTGTCAGAGAGCATATACTTGGCCTCTTCACTCGAAAGCTTAACATCTCTATTCTGAAGGATGTTGACTTAATTTACCGTCTCTGTTGAAAACATGACAGTGCCCTGCATGAGAGCTTTCTGTCAGACAACACAGGCGCATCCAGTCTGAGTATGGCTTTTCAGTGGATTGCCTTGCTAATTTTATCATACATGACAGTTTAATTAAAACTTTGTGGTCTATAAGATGTAAGAGTTGTGTCGTTCGTCTGATTTGCATTTGGGTTATGGACTTTATGTTGGTTTGTCTGCGAGTTTGTGCAACCTAGATTCTCCTCCAGCTGAGTATATTTATAGAACGACCCCCTCAAATCCCAAACACTGCCTGCACAAACACATGCTGCGGCCCCGTCATTTTTCTGTGTGACAGTATAGAGGGCATACTGAATGAAACAGCATATTGATGGAACATAATATGTAATTCCATGTTTGAGCCTGATGTTTTAGTAATTACCTCTAAAATACAGAGACTGAATCTCATCAGCTTATTATTTTTTTCCATCAGCATCATAAAAATAAAAATAATTAATAAAAAGGGGGAAAAAAAGATTTTGTGTGGTGCCTGAAAAAAATACAGCACTCAGTTTTATGGTGGAAAAAATAGCAGGAGAGAAAAAAAGGCTTGGAGATCAAAGCTGGTTCAGACACAGCTTGACAGGAAGTCGTGCAAACACACACAAACACATTTGCAATTCCTATGCTTCATTTCTTATGCTTTAACACACACACACGAATCAGTGCTAAAAAGTTCCTTACGTCCATTTACTAGAATAAATGTTTAAACTCTGAAAAACATCTCTCAATAATTTCGTCTCACTGTTTAATATCACACAGCCACACACACTTCTTATCACTCACACTGAGCTCATTGCAGAGCCCTGGGGGCGATAAGCCCGAGCGTGAACGGTGTGTGAGAAACCCCCACCTCTCTCCTCCTGAGCTCCTTACATAACCACCGATGCCTTCAGGGGCTGTCAGCAATGAGCGCGCGCATGTGTGTGTGCATGTACATATGTGTATGCAGCGATGCCCACCTGAGTGAAATCCACAGGACCCAAAGTGCGAAGGAATCTCGCATGTTGTAAAGCTTAATAATATACAGCAGGACCCCATGTTTTATTCACTTCATGGGATGTCACTGACGGTGCACTTTTCATGAGATGCTTAATCACAGCTGCATATATCTGCAGCTGTGGAATGCTTGCGCCAATATTTTTCTGTCACATCTTGATGGAACATTAACGAGCCGCAGTGCTCAAACATTCAGGGAATCGTTATATAAAGAACGCGCCTCCGTGTGGAACGGCTCTGACACATTAAACCATTAACCATGAAATTATACGCACAAGCCACCATTTTAAAAATCAGTGCTTTGCTGCAGACAGCATTCTCCAAACAGGGACGTTCAAACATGTGTACGTCGTAATGGTATATGAGTCTTTTTACCCCAGATAATGAATACAGGCTCTTCCCACATTAAAATGAGCTTTAATATTCTAGATGGAAAGTCATCTGTTATTTGGCCTTCCTCATTACTTCCAGGTCTTTAATCCAAATGCTGTGAGGGGAAGGGTTGGATGCCCTCTGTCGTGGCTCATTTAAATGCTTAGGATGCCTTTCTCGCTCATCTCCTCATATTTTACTCTTTCGCTTCTTCAATTTCTCCAAGCCTTTCCTTTTTTCCATTTTGCTGTCTCATTATTCCCTTTCTCCTTCTCCTTCTTCCTTTGATTCTATTCTCTCTCTTGCTCTCATTCTTATTCTATTATTCAATTTTTGTCCTTTTTCTGCCACCTCTGTTCTTGTCTCACAGCATAGCACAGCAGCATCTCGTCCTCTTACTTATAGTTTCCATTACCACCATCACTCTGAAAGCAAAATCTCCTCCATCACTGTCATTTGACATTGGTGCCTTCCATAGTATACCATTCACAGGGATTTCAAGTGATGAGCAGCACCATGAAACTTCTGTACTTTTGTGTGTCAGCTGATGAAGTTGTACCTCAAAACAACAATTCTGCATTTGTGTAATGAAGCATGATAATGAAGCACGCTCTCAGGGCAAGGCAAAAGCTCCAGTCCTGTCGAAACCAATTTCCGCTCAACTGTAAGGTCGAAAAAAAGGCCAATTCAGAATTTGTCTGTAGCTTTGGGAAGAAACAGACCAAAAGTGTCCTTTGGGGTCATCACTGGGGAGTGTGTGAGCTGGCAGGCTTTTCTTAAAAATGACTTTTTTCACCAAATACATTCCTTGGGCTCATCTGTAATCATGATGGCTTAGCAATTATTCAGGCTTTGCTACCATTCCGATTACATTTTGAAGGAAAACATCCTCTTTGTACGAAATGTAAGCTGTTTGCTGTTGTATCTCATGTGGATGAGACAGATGGTGGGGAGGTCTAATCTGGCCTTTCTACTGGCATGCTTAGAGCCTAGAGGGCCTGTGGGTACATGTGAGTTTGGAGGCACTGACTCCAGGATTCATGGAGAAATAGAGTTATAAACCAGAGGATGTTCACTAACGCAAACTGTCAAACCATCACAGTTTTAGGTTACCAGCCTGAAAGTGGGACGATAAAACAGGCCACAGGCTCTGGGTCAGTGGGAAGAAAGATGTTGCACATCCTGCTTGCTAAAACAGAACATCGCTGGGGTTTTTTAGTGCCACTCTACAAATGTTCTGCAAATACAGACATGATTTGGTCATCAAATTGAATGTATGTCAAGCACCATAGATGACGTAATGGAATGTGTTACTATTGAAATCCATGTTGAAAAAGCTAGCAATATAATTATAAGTTGCATCTATAGGACACCAGGATCATGCCTTGAGACATTCAATGAAAAACATGCTGCTATGTTTAGCAACCTAAATGATAAAAAAGTGCAAATAATTTGTGGTGATTTTAATATAGATTTGCTAAACCCAAACGGACATCAGAAAACAACAGATTTCATCAATACAATGTATAGTAACTGCCTTTTCCCTGTAATTATAAAACCAAGTAGAATAACAATTGATACAGCTACATTGATAGATAATATATTCACAAATAAAATTGACCATGAAATAATAGGTGGACTTCTTATAACTGATATAAGCGATCATCTTCCTGTTTTTGCAATTTTTCAAAATTATTTTGGGATTAAAACTAAAAAAAGAATCAAACATTTGATATGATACGACATAGAACAACAAGAGCCATTGCTGCCCTCCAGGTGGACTTAAAGGAACACAACTGGAATGAGGTTTTTGCAAATGAAGATTCAAGTAGTGCATATGATGCATTCCTATCAACTGTAATTTCACTATATGAAAAACATTGTCCTTTAATGAAAATCACTAGAAAGCATCACAGATCAAATAAGCCATGGATCACAAAGGGGATAGAAGATGCATGTAAAATGAAAAATAATCTATATAAGAGATTCATAAAACTGAGGACAAAAGATGCTGAAATAAAGTACAAGTTATATAAAAATAGATTAGTAAATATTATAAGAACAAGTAAGAAAGAATATTACCACAAATTATTGGAGCAAAATAGAAGTAACACACAAGAAACATGGAGGATATTAAATAGCATAATCAAAAAGGGCTCAAAAAATAAGAATTATCCAGAGTATTTTAAAAAAGATAAAGATATTGTGCTTGATAAAACTAAAGACATTGCAAATGAATTTAACGATTTCTTTGTAAATGTTGGCTTTAATTTAGCAAAAGAAATTCCAGAGTCAAGAAATAATAATGACCTAAATAAACATATTACTCAGAATGTGTCCTCCATGTTTATTGGTGCTGTAACTCATAGAGAAATAATTAACATTGTGAAGACATTTAAAAATAAAAAGTCCACTGACTGTTTTGGTATTGACATGATGTTAGTTAAAAGTATTATAGAATATATAGTGCAACCTTTCACATACATTTGTAATCTGTCCTTTCGAACTTTATTGTTCTCTGTTGCTTCCATATATGACTTATTGTCTGGAGATATGGGGTAATGCATATAAAACAAATACTCTTCCTATTTTCAAGTTACAAAAAAGAGCTATAAGAATTATAAATCAATCAAACTATATAGAACCAACTAACATTTTGTTTATTAATCTGAATAACCTAAAATTTTATGATTTAGTCGAATATAAAATGGCACAGATAATGTATAAAGCACAAAATAACTTGCTTTGCCGCAGTATTCAGAAGCTGTTTAAAGTCAGAGAGAGTCAATATGACTTAAGGGGAACAGATGTCTTTAAAACAAACAAGATAAGGACAAACATAAAGCAAAGATGTGTTTCTGTTAGAGGAGTTAACCTGTGGAATAGTTATGACAGTGATTTAAAAAGGTGTCGTTCATTTTTCTTGTTTAAAAACATGTTTAAAAATAGAGTATTAGAAAAATATATTAATCAAGAATGAAAAGAGCAAAAATAATAATTCTGAAACTCTTGATTGTTTTGCTTTGATGTAATTATCTAAGGTGGAAATTTTTTTTGTTTGTTTGTTTGTTTGTTTGTTTTTGCTTTGCTTTGTTTTATTCTTTGCTTCGAGCCCTGTGTACAAGAGCTGCATGCAAACGATTTTTTGTTAAAAGGGTTGGCATAATAAGCAAATGCTTCAGCCAATACCTTTTGATTAGCCTTGTCTCATGATTTTTTGCTTTTTGGTAATCTTTATTTTGTATTCTGTATGCTAATCAATAAAATCAATCAATCAATCAATCAAATGCTTGAACCACAGAAGAATCAGTGTTAGATTTAGTTATTGGATCTCCAGTATCTGCTTTTGATCCTATGTTGTGGTCCATTTGGGTCTGCAGGTGAGATCATTGGAGATGTAAGCCAGGCAGTTTCTCATGCATGACTTTTTCTGTGAGTGTCCCTGTCTGCAGTGATGCCTTTTAACTAAAAGTGATAAAAATGTATTTCACAACAGTGACAACAACAAAATCATCTGCTTATCTGTTGCCACTTGTGGTGGTTCAGTCAAACAAAACAACATATGACATTAATTGCACATCAGCAATCAATCATAGATTGAAGGCGAAATTATTAATCTAACCGGAGACAAAGTGTGAGTTTTGAAAAGTGATAGTTGTTACTTTGTCCTGTCTGCAGCTGGTTGTAGACAAAATCAATACAGAATCGATCCATATATCGATACAGTTTCCACTGAAACACAGATAAACCTCAAATAATTGGTTGCTTGACCTAATCGCCCTCATTCATTTCCACTCCTCGTGCCTGTCAAGCCTTCTGTTCTCAGAGAACGCACGATGAGGCTAACAATATTGATACTGACAGATTTTCAGCTCCAAATTCTTGTTATTTTCAAAACAGTGAGTTGTGACTTCACACAGACAAAAGCAGGCTTCTCATTTCAAGCCAGTTACCTACTGATATTGCCAGCTGAAATCGCAGCTGTCACTAACATGCTCAGTTTGTCAGCTTTAGTTTTCTAATTATATTTCACTCCATGAGCACTGGTTCACACAAAGAGCTTTGATAAAGTCTTAAATTGGCACTTGCATAAATAACTGGATCTAAACCTCTGTGTCTCAGGAAATAGTCAGAACTCTTACAATGCTACTCCTTCAGACTGAACTGAAAGAGCAGTATTGTTTGCTGTGCTTCAGACCAGAATTAAAGATATATATCTTCAGAATGAGATGGCAAAATTAAGATTCTGCTATGAGCATTAATTACAGTGCAGTACTTCTTGGAATGGAAAAATATAGACCACCTTTCAAACTCATAGTAATTGAAAATCACGCATTAATATTAAACAGTGCATACGTTTTAAAGACAAAGTCAAAGGTTCTGGGTAATTTACCTTTAACGCTAACATTATTGAAATACATAAAATTCAGAGCGAAGCATTACTAAAGCACAGTACATCAATCCTGTTTGACTGCACCGCCACCACCGCAAATCAGACAAGTGCATTGCTGGCTTTTCTGCAGAGTTGCATGGAGATTCAGTGATTGGGTATGCAACTGACTACCTCTGAGTGGCTGCTGCCCACATCAGATAAAACACTTAAACAATTACTGTCTTATCTGCTGTGGTGGGAGAAGGGTTTCTGGCCTCATTATGACCAGATTAGAGTGAGAAACAGAGCCCAACTCACTGTTCACTCCTGATCATCAGTCCACTGGGCCCTCAGGTGACACTAACCACATTAAAGTCTTTGCAGAGACAGATACAATAACAGTTAAACATAACCAGCATGGTCTCCCGTGGCTGGAAATCCTCACTCCAGTGTAGCTGAAACATAAACTTTGAAAATGTAGTGGAAAAACACCACAGAAACAACCACTGATTGTTGTGGTAAATTAATAAATAATAATAATAAGTAATTGTTCTGTAAAATGTTGTATTTATTAACCACTTTATTTTTCAGTAACAGAATTTACTGTTGTCATTTTTTACCTTACATTTTAGAAAGGTTAATACAGTTTAAATGTTAATTTAAATAATAATTTATATAACTTTGCATTCAAAGCTCAACTAATAATAACATAATATGCTAGAACAACTAATTTATAGAAAAGCCCCCAAAAATAGGAGAAAGTGAGACATGTTTTAGGCAGCCGGTTCTCACATTTCGTCCTCGCGTTTCTCTTTCTGTGTCTGCCTCTGTCTTTCATGTGCAGACAACGTGAAAAGACACTCAGAAATTCAACAATAGCAACTAAAAGAATATCTTGATGCATTCTCAATCATCCAGGAAAGTAAATCTCCAAAAGTTGAATCTGTTCATCTGGACGTAGCGTTTTGTGGGAGAAACGTTTCGTCACTCATCCAAGTGAGACTGAAGAAGTCACTTGGATGAGTGACGAAACGTTTCTCCCACAAAACGCTACGTCCAGATGAACAGATTCAACTTTTGGAGAACTAAAACAATAATGAAATCTTAATGCTGTCTTTGTACTGTCAAACACACTCTCCCGCTCTCTTTCCCAGTCACTCTCACTGCTTTTCATGTTGTCATTTTTTATTTCTTCTGAACCATTCTTCCACTCTCTGCGTACATCTCTCCCTCTTGTCCTCTGCAGGCCAGTCGGGACTCACGCTCTGTGTTGCAGGCGACTGTGATAGCCGTGAGCTTCGCTTTATCGTGCCCTTACGTATCTCAACTCGACAGAGTTCCATAAGAGTTGTCGCTGGATGTCTGAATGTGCTCTGACAGCTGTTGACAGGCCCTGTGGCGTTATTATTTATCTAATCAACGAGCAGCCTGTCCGTTCTTTAATTCTATGCTGGGAAAATTCATTGCTTGGTGCTGGTATGAAGAGGATAAACTAATGACTTGATGGATCAGGGTTATCCACTAACTTTTCAACATGCACTATTGCAGCAGCGCAGAGAGAGGCTTGTACTGAAATATCTTGAAGGGGGTTTGAAAATGTTTCACACATTCGTACACTGCGTTGAAGTGAAATTGTTCTGATGACTTGACTGACATTAACCGCTCAAGCTGTAACATCAAGTCATGTATTTTAGATGTCTGACATTTTGATTTATGACTAAGTTCCTGCCAAATCCCTATTAGTGTGATCTCTCCTTTGAATTTAGTGCTGATTATTGCATGTTTATCTAAGATGGAGTCTGAGCTAGCTGTTTCAGTTTTTTTTCCAACTAACTTGATTTGCACATACAGCATTGTGGTTGTGAGCATCGAGCTAAATCAGACTCTTAGTTTTGTTTTTATTTTATTAGTTTTAGTTTATCGGTTTCCTTTCATTTTTGATTATATAAATAGCCATGACACTTTATTCATTGAGGTTTAGTTACCAATTTAAGAAAACAATAAATGGTATTCTTTAGAGTTGAAAAGATCAAAAACTTGTGTGCGTAATTTGCAAATTTGATCTAATTTCTTCTTTTGCTGCTCCTCTGTCCTTCTCTGTGTAGACCATGCTGACTGCCATCTCTATGAGTGCCATCGCTACCAATGGAGTAGTGCCAGGTGGGTGAGCAGACGCTGGCACCACACAGTCATCACTGTTTGAGTCTGTCCGCTTCTAAATTTCTCTTTTCGCTGATTGCTTTTGGCACAGTACACCCAGCGCAGCTTGATATCTCCAGAAACATTAAAAGCTTTAGTCTGGGATCTTGTGCACTTTAGCTCCTTGTCACGCAACATTATTTACACAAAATAAAGCATCAGCCAAATGCTTGTCATGAAGATCTGCATCGGCAAGTTTGTATCTGTACACAGACACATGAACGTGCATATGCAGGCTAGCTACACTTTATAAGCGAGTTTACATAGTAATGATGGCCTGCGTCTTACCAGTTGGTGTGCATGCAGCAGGGGTCAGAGCAAATTACAGGCTTGTAGAGAAGTGTGGAAGTGTATGCCAATTATAACTGTCTCTGTTATAACCGGTCCCAACCCTTGTGCTGCTCCAAAGTGCTGATTAAGGTCTATTTATTTATGTTCAGTTAATTTATTTGCACACTGCTTGTGCATTTGTGTATAACAGTGTGATAAGATGTAATAATAAGAAAACATTTTCTAGCAAATTCAGCATAGCCAAAATTACAACTGTCAGAAAGCAGTCTACCAAAACAAAAAAGCATTACAGAAAAAACTATTTTCCATCATTAATGTATGGAAATCTTTTTTTAATTTTAAAGAAATCTGCCAGACATTCACTGGTGTACACAGTGGACAGTTTTTAAACATCTCTCTTGTTCTTTGTTGTCAAGTTTCTTTTATTTGATTGTGTAAACTGTTAGTCATTTAAAAAAGACAAAATGGAAGTCTGCACTCAACATGGTGACGTGCTAATGTCAAAACTAATTAATAGATACAAAAATATAAGTATGATTCAACATGACATGTCATCGTTTAGTCTTCTCACAGACAAAGTAAATGAGTACTTCAGAGTGATTTTGTGCTGTTCGTGTAGCTGGAGGCTCCTACTACATGATCTCCCGTTCACTGGGCCCTGAGTTTGGGGGAGCGGTCGGAATCTGTTTCTACCTGGGGACCACGTACGCTGGAGCTATGTACATCCTCGGAGCTATTGAGCTCCTGTTGGTGAGAATGATTCCCTCTTTGTGTTCACTCTCTCTCTGACTTTGTTAATGTCATCACCAGGCAGTAATATGTTAACTTTCTTTTCATTAGTGTAGCATAGTTTATTAGTATTTTATTTAATGCCATAATTAATGTTATGGCACTTGTACGCTCAGACCATGCATATGGTTTAAGAACAACGATAATAACAACAATAATAATAATAATAATAAAGGCCTGGCCATGTTGTCCAGGTCTCTGTCTTGTAACAGCTTCACCTCTTTCTTCACCTTTAGAGAGATTTGGGAGGTCTGCTTCAGACACATTCTCACTGCCACAAATTCTTTAGGAAAGGTTGCAGGAAGCAGAAAACGTGACACCTCCTTGCTTGCTGTGAATCCTATTAGCTTCACTATTCTCACAGGGGCTCAACTGAGTATCGTATGTGCTGGGCAGCTGAGAGGTTAAAAAGCAGTTAATATCAGAGCACGTCTTATGCTTTCTCACGTGCAGGTTAATGTTTAGAAATGAAACGCATGTGTGAAAACAGCTTATCTGCTAGTGTCAAACATCCAGCCTGGAGTGTGGAAGGACCATTTAAAAGTTGACTCACCCCATCATGCCTCAACCAATCAGCGATCACCAAGTCTTAGATGGTCTTATGAATCATATTAAGTGATGCACTTCTCCTCAGGTGAACTGCCTGTTTTGAACCACTTATTTATTCTGAAACTGATTCTGGTTAAATGCTTGTTTTTGGATCTTTTTAATAAATCCCAGACAGCTGCCACGTTTATTATTTTTATTTTTTTGAGTTCACTTTTATGTGAGTGAGAGAGAAAAGCATCTAATATCCTGTCTATTTGAAATGACATCCATTTCAAGCTTATTCATCCATGATGTCACAAGACCAGGATGACCTAAAAGAAAAATGATGTGAGCTGCCAGGTTAGTAGAGGATGACCACTCAAATCACAGCTTTTTCTTCCCTGCAGTGAACCCTCCAACATCACATTTTGACAATTTTTACCAAGGTGATAACACTGTCAGACCCACAACTCTGAGGGGAACGTTGTTGTCCTCCATTGGCAAAATATTACCCTTTAGATTAAATTATAGTGGTAATACATAAAAGATTTTTGCACCATGTTGTTCTGGTCCAAGTAGGTTTGAAGCCAACATTGGAAACGTTTCAATGGTTAACGGCAAGGAGCCAAACAAAACCGCTAGCACAGAGGTATTTAAACATAAATCACTAATGTGTGCAGGGAATGTGGCTAATCTTTTCGTGTTTCTTTCTTTTCTTTGTTTTAACCAGGTAACAACAAACATTTTCCAGTTCTAATTTACAATTTTGTTTTCACGTGATTGTTCAGTGTTCAAGCTTTTTTTTGCTTGTTTGTTCATTTTAGAGTGAGTTTGTTTGACCCTTTTCCAATCTTCATATTAAGTGTGTGTCAGTCTTCTTGTCCAACTCTAACAAGTGTGTATTTCTCCAAATGTCAAATTGCTCCTCTGACGGTGTCCTATTATGCGCATTTCCAGATCAAAGTGTGTATTCTTGGACTCTCGCAGAGTAGCTTTGTATGATTTACAGTTCAAAATAATCCTTGTTTATCTTTCTGTCTGACTTGGTGTTTGACTTTGGCCATGGTTAGTATCGTTATCTGCCTTCGTAATAGCATAATATCTCCACTTTAAATATATATTAAAAAAGGATGATTTGATAGATTTACTCCTGTAGCTACAATGACCTGTATTGCTTGTTAATCTCATCCACGCTTGTTACTATTTTTGTTGTTCAGCAGAAGGAATATGATCCCTCGTTTTTAATCCTGCCTGCAAACCTCTGGTTGACTCTATTTTTCTAAAGAGGGGGAACAGTTATTAGAGAGTACAGCAAGTCTAGTATAAATAAAAAAAAGAAACCATAAAATCCTTAATTTAAGTGTATTAATTGAAATTTGGGGGGGGGGGTGTTTATTCCAACTGGTCAGACCCACATCAGTGAAACTTCTGATATTCCTGAAATCCAATCAGTGCAAAGCAAAACAAAAAAAAATGCAACGCTTCTAACGAATACAAAGCGGAGCATTTGCATGTTCTTCTCCTCCTCATCATCACTTTGCTTTGAAGCAATTTTCTTCTCGCAGTGTGTGCTCTTCAATGTGAATTCTGATTAGTTTTTGAAATGGCGGGATCTTTCATCTCAATCTTTTGCTTCTCTCCTCCTGTTTCTCATTCTCCTCCTCTGCCTTTCACTCCACACTTCTTCCACTGCAGTGCCTCCATGTTGCATGGGATATTGGGTAATTATGCAAATACTGCATTTGTAAGGGATGAAGACACTGCCTGAGTAACAGGATCATTCCTTGAAACAGCTCTCATCACTTTGGTCTACTGTTATCAACTGTCATTTTTTATTGTTAATAATATTATTCTGGATGCCTCTAATGATATGGAGTTTGATCGTGTCTGGAGGTTAATTCTGTGTTCTGGGTCAAAGCTGGCTTAGTTTCCATTGTAAAATAACAATCCTTGCAGAATTGTAAGGAGCGGATCTTGTGGAAGACTGATTTGAATATGTTTCATCCTTCCACCCAAGTCAGGAACACAAACTGATGCTGCTATTTTAGGAACCATGAAGAGTTCACCGTGAAGCGGGCGATTTGTTTGCCTAGTGATGTGCTGTTCTTAGCATTCAGCCAAATGACCGAAACCACAACTCACTGCTTGTTCTCTTGTTGCTCTTCATAGTGATAAAGAGTGTTCAGGCTGAAAGAAAAAAGACAGAAATTTCCACACTTATGTAACAACCTTGCAATGAATCATCTAAACCTGATGACAGATAGTGACGGTCTAATTAGGGGTTTACCATCTATCTTCTGACTATTCTTAGACTGACCCATAGTAAAAGTGTAATAATGGCAGTTAATGTTTAATATTAATACCATGCTTGAGTTGTTTAATTAAGAATTAAAATAGCAGCCAGTAGTACGAGTTGGTGCTTCAAGCTCCAGTAGAGGACTTTTAATGTGACATCGCATATATTCACACTTCACAGAGTTGTCCTCTTTTACTCATCTCATCCCTCATTGCCTTTCTCACCTTTTTTATTATATTCAAGCAAGCAAGCAATTTATTTATATAGCACTTTCAGACAACTACCAGGAGAAAACAAAGTGCTGTACACTTGACATGACACAGAAAAAGCGATACATTAAATGAAAAAATATATATATACATCTTTCTTTTCCATTTAGCAGCAAACAGTGAGGTAGAGAAGCAGGTTTGTAACCTGAAAACTGCCAGTTTAAATCCCCAGACAGGCCATAGAAGGTGAGGAGTGAAAGTCGCACTTCCAAAACGTGTACCACTAAGATGTCCTTGAGCAGCAATGATATTTTATGGATTTTTTTTTTATGATAAAAGTACTGCTGCTTTCCCTGGATACATAAAGTCAAAGATAAATAAATAAGCTCCTTTCCTCTTTTGCTGCAGATCTACATTGCGCCCAAAGCAGCCATATTTCCCCTGGAGGGCCTAGAGGGTCCTGAGGCCGAGGCCGCCCTGCTTAATAACATGCGTGTGTACGGGACCATCCTGTTGACCTCCATGGCCACAGTGGTGTTCGTTGGCGTAAAATATGTTAACAAGTTGGCACTCGTGTTTCTGGCATGTGTCATTCTCTCCATCTTGGCTGTCTATGCCGGAGTCATCAAGACCGCCATGGATCCACCTGTATTCCCGTAAGCAGTTAGAGCCAATATAATCCAACATAATGTAAGCTGAAATGGTAACAAAAGCCCAGACTAACACACATCTTATCTACATGCTGTTTTAGTAAAAGCAACACATAATTACATGCTAGGTTTGGAGAACATGCCATTATTATATCAGTGGTACAAAGGCACCAGCACTAATTTGCTTTATTTTTTATTTTTACATATTTAAAAATTTGATGAATTTACCTGAAAACTAAGTGTTATAATGTGATACCCATCATTTTTTTTAACCTAGATGTCTAGACACTTTGTGACCTGCAAAAACTCTGTAAATCGATGTTTTCTGGGGAGATACTCTTGTTTGAGAAAACAATTTAAAACAACAGATATTGGTTTAACTATAAAATTTATTTAAAGAAGAAAAAAGTCCAAATAAATTGCTACATCAAACACGCATGCACAAAAGTCGCTACAGCAGCAGTATTTCAAAATTTTGTGCTTTTCTATTCCTCTAGGGTGTGTATTTTGGGGAATCGCACTTTGGTGTGGAAGTCCTTTGATGTTTGTGCCAAGACCATTGAGACAGCTAATGGGACAGTCACAACCCAGCTGTGGCAGATGTTCTGTGATTCACCTTTTCTCAACGCTACCTGTGACAAATACTTTGTCGCCAACAACGTGACTGAGATCCAGGGCATCCCTGGGGTCACTAGTGGAATCTTGGCAGGTTGGTTCATTCGTTTTGGATCCAATTATCGTCTTTCTATACTGCTGGGTCACTGACAATTCATTAGCGTTCTTTTCTACATTTCTTTTTTTAATGAAATGTTTACGATAAAATACTTTCTTAGGTCTGAATGTCCTGTTTTTCCCCATTGATCTGTTGTTAAAGGGGAAAGAGTGTCCTTCAAGAAACACTCCAGTACGAGCAGCTTTAAATGTTGCAAAAATTTAAAATGTTGATTCATTTTTCTAGATATGTGCTTTCAGATCTTTTTAATAAATGTTAAAAATGGTAATTTAGTTTTACAAAGACAAAGTGGAGCAAACTAATTTCTTAGCCTTGGGCTTCCTGAAACCCTAAGAAAGCCCACAGCTAGGCAAGCCTTGTTTTACCCTGGTGTAACAGTAAACTCTGAATTAAGGAGTCACATTTAAAAGTCACTTTAATTTTTTTACTTTATTTATTAGAGATAAAACATATCATATTTTATCTCCCATTTTTAGGGGGAGATAAAACCTCCCAAATCCACCTACTAAAGCAAAGTAATTCATGTTTCTGTTTTCTGAAAGCATCTTTTTTACTGATTTCAATAAACATAAATACAAAACTTCAAAACTAATTAGAAATTGTAAATAGTGACTAACTCAATTTTGAATGGCTGAAGAATAAAGTAAATTTGTTAATTAGTCATGGAGTTCAGTCACCAATTGATAATTTGGCTTACATGGAAGGATTCAAAACATGTTGTGCACTTATTTTCAGGTTCTGTCTGCATGAATCTTTTAACTCTAGTCCTCTCTATGCTTCTTCAATGCCAATCCAGATAACCTGTTTGGAAACTACTATGAGAAAGGGGACCTCATTGCCAGGGATAAGATGGAGTCAGTGGAAGACCAGGACGAGCCTCTAACCAACGCTAACCGCTACGTGTTAGCCGACATCACCAGCTTTTTCACATTGCTGGTTGGCATTTACTTCCCGTCTGTGACAGGTGAAAGCATAAACTGTTCTGTCCACTTAGTTTTTTCTTATTGTTGTTCATCATTGACACGTTTATTAATTTGTTTACTTATCAGTGTGGTGCTGAGTGATTCTTTTGTTAACCATCTGACAAATGGCATCTCTGGTGTTGTTCTCAATGTCAGACATTTATATTTATTTAGCTTGAGTGAGTTTATCTGAAATTACTACATTCTGCTGTTTGTAGCACACGTGTTTCTATAGTATGTGCACAAATCTCTGATCTTGGTAACAACTGTCACTTCACTGTCTCTCCAGGGATCATGGCTGGATCCAACCGTTCTGGAGATCTGCGTGATGCACAGAAATCAATCCCCATTGGAACAATTGCAGCCATCACCACCACCTCCACTGTCTGTATCCTTTAACAACTGCCATCACGGGCCCTCACACACCACTACATATACAGGGGGAAAATAATTGTTTGATCCACTTGAATTTATAAGTTTTCTCACTTATAAAGAAATGGAGAGTTTTTATGATAGCTTCCTTTTAACAGAGAAAGATATCAACCAAAACTCCAGAAGAAAATATGATACATAAAATTCTGACTTCATTTGAATGTCATTAAGTGAAAAAGTATCTTTACCCCCAAGCAAAGTATGACTTAGCACTTGGCAGAGAAACCATTGTCAGTTTGATGTAGCTGGTCACCCAGTTTGTACACCTAAGGAGGGATTTGCCATTGTCTCGGCTGTTGCTTAATAACTCGAAGCTTCAGCTCCCTCCAAAGATTCTGTATAGGATTGAGTTCTGGAGACTAGCTAGACCAGAGGTCAGCAACCTGTGGTTCGCGACCCATATATGGCTCTTTAGCTGCAAAATGTGGTTCACAAGCCATGGGCTAGGATTAGGGTTCACCCTATTAACACATTTACTAGTTTAATAATTGATTCTCTCCCAGTTACAGCCATCATCCGCCCATCTTCCACTTGTGCTGCTCTTTTTCTCCCATTGTTTGGTAGGAGGAGCTAAAATGGCTCTTCCAATGTTGAAAGTTGCAGACGCCTGCACTAGGTCATTCAGTGACCTTAATGCGCTTCTTCTTTAACCACTTCTTTGTTGCCATGGCAGTATGTTTTGGGCCATTATCATGGTAGATGACCCATCCACAACCCATCTTTAGTGTTGTGGCTGAAGAAAAGAGGTTCTTGTCCAACATTTTACCGCCCATTGGCCCCATAATCCAGTCAAGTCATCCTGTACCATCAGCAAAAACAACGCCCCAAAGCATAATGCTTCCACCTTCATGTTGACCTGTGAAATGGTTTACTTTGGGTCCAATTCAGCATTTCTCTTACACCAAACATGAAAGATTGAGTTGGTCCCAAAGAGCTTGATTTTGATTTCTTCTGACCAAGGCACTTTCTCCCAAGTCTTCTCTGAGTTTACTGGAAAACCTAAGATGTGCCCATAAATGTGTGATCTTGAACAGGGAGACATTAAGACTTTAGTCCATTACAGCGTAGTGTGTTACCAATGGCGTTCTTGGTGACACTGGTCCCAATCGCTTTCAGATCATTAACAAGTTCTTCCTGTGTAGTTTTGGGCTGATCCACCATCTTTCACATGATCATCCTAACCCCATGAGGCAAAATCTTACATGAATAATCACAGTTATTGCCTTCTCACCAGGCTTTTTGTTGGTGGTCTTGAAGCCAATTCCAGCCTTATGCAGGTCTAGTCTTGTCTCTGACATCCTTTGAATACTCTTAGCTCATACCCATGGTAGTGGAGAGGCTGGAACATAAGTTTCTGTGAAATGGTGTTGCAAGTTACAATTATTTAGTGATTGATTGTAATCTGTGTGCCACATGTACAATACTTCAACAAATACTTAAACTCACTGACACACAAATATGTAATGATTGTTTTTTTCAATATTTCATTTTACGGTTTCTCTCCATTAAAATGAAACTACCATAAAATTAGAGAATGATCATTTCTTTGTAAATGAGGAACCTCTCAAATTCAGCAGGGGACTACATAATTATTTCCTTGCTGTATCTATATTTTATGTCTGGCCTTGTTGTGATCAAACTTGGGATAATGAATTTGCAGTGATATTTAAAACGGATCAGTTCATAAAGGACACTGTAAGTAAAGGTCAAGTTTACAAATTTTAGATTTTAACTAACGTGTCTCCACAAACACACTCACTGGCCTGCATGACGCCTCATAATTAAAGGTCAGCATTTTAAATTTGAAAAGGCCATAACTTCTGTGATACCAGTCTAATGCCCTCAAGTATCCCAAAGCATGAATCTACCATTCATGAGAACACATTTCCTACCTTTGTTTAAATCATGGCAGCTGGCTTCTGAATAATTTTGGTGCATATTAGAGTTTGAGCTATTTTGTCATGTGAAACCTTGTTAATGAATGCTTTAAGTTTTTTTCTCTTTGTACAAAATTGTTGACCATTTATGTGCCATTTATGTGCTTTAACATATAAGGCAGCCTATACCATGTAGTGTGAAGCAGCTATAATAGAATGGTTTCCATGTAATCAGCTCTGTATCAACACAGATCTGATTAGGATCTCTAATCACATCATTGAGCTGCCTATGCACTTACCAGTTAATGAAACTAAGACATATTACATGCAGTGTCACTTATCTCAGAGATTTACTACACATAATCAATTGACGTCTTTCCTCAGCAAATGTACTTAACTGGTTTATCAGATAATTAAGTGCATCTTCAGATGGAAAGGTTTATAATTCTTATAATCACTAAACCAAGGATCACTAAAAAGTGTTGAGTATTTACCATTTATTTATATTGTTACAAAATGACTTTACTTTCTTGAACCATATTTGCTCAGACATGTCCAGTGTGGTTCTGTTTGGTGCCTGCATTGAGGGTGTGGTCCTCAGGGACAAGTAAGTCTATCCTTGATTGGATAAAAATCATCCCTAAATACAAAAATAAGTCTGAGACTGACCACTCTGTTAATCGTGTTTAGGTTCGGAGAGGGCGTCCATGGGAACTTAGTGATTGGCACACTGGCTTGGCCATCACCATGGGTGATTGTGATTGGCTCTTTCTTCTCCACCTGTGGAGCAGGCCTCCAGAGCCTGACAGGAGCGCCTCGTCTCATGCAGGCCATTGCCAAGGATGGCATTGTGCCCTCTCTTCGGGTCAGTCTGTTTTCTTCTTACAGGAGACTTTGTAGAAGAAATGGACATAGTGAAACCAATGGGCAAGGGGCTTTAAAGTGCATTCTTCATAATGGCCAACAGGTGGTGACTCCCCTGGGTCAAAAAAAGAAATGTAATTGTATGGAAGTATGAGAAAATTACTCTGCTTCTTACTTAATTTAGCTCAGAAAACAATATCCTAATGATTTTATGTATTCGGTTATTAGTTTCAGTTCTTCTTCGCTACACAATAATGTTCATTTTGTAAATAATTATCTTATTTACAGCACAAAATATAATAAATTGAGGTCTCTTTGGACACATTAGTGATTGATAGTTTGCTACTTTATGAGTGTGGATTCTTGAGGATGGAAATGGAGAATTGATTTGAGATGAGAAGAACCATCACAAAAAGTATCAAATCTATTTTAATCAAAGTCTCAACAGTTAAGTTCTTTTATCAATGTTATATTCAGAGTCGTGCAGTAAAACAATTGTATTATACACCAATTTTCACATAGAAAATGGATAATGAATCAGTAAGGAAAGTAATCAGAGTAAACTGAATCAATAATGACATTAGTACCAATAAAGTCGTTTCAATATTAAATCCAAATAGAGAACCTAATATGTTCTTCTCCTCAAAATAGAAAAAAGCAAGAACGCCAAGATGCTAACTGTGAGGCTTCAAAGCATAAATGCATAGGTGTCATCGCCACTATTACATCCTCTGCTTTTATAGAGTCTGTTTTGTATTTATTACATACAGTCAACATGTACATGCAATGACTTGACTAGAATTAAGAAGGTAGAGAAAGCAGTTTATGCAGACATACTCCTAAAATAGAAGTGGTGTTAACATGTTTTCTGTGCCGGCCCTGCAGATCTTTGGCCACGGGAAGGTCAACGGAGAACCCACATGGTCCCTCCTGCTGACGGCTTGTATCTGTGAGAGTGGGATCCTCATTGCCTCCCTGGATTCAGTCGCTCCCATCCTCTCCATGTAAGACTTGGAAAAAAATCCTTTAATTTCTTGCTATTTGAAAAAATAAATAGATTAAAGGGAATAAAACCGTGGGGGATTTCAGAGCAGCTGATCCCCTGCTATTTCTTAAACAATGCAAATACCAAATTTTATGGTCTCAGAGGGACAGACCACTTTTCTGCTTTGGTAATGCAGTCATAAAGACAAGTGAATGTCATAGATGTTAACATAACAGCCCTTCTGGATTTCAACTAGTGAGCTCTTTCTTATAATGTTAGAGTAAGTAAGAAGAGGTTTGTTATATCCTGTTCATATTTGTTTCCTGCAGGTTCTTCCTGATGTGCTACATGTTTGTGAATCTGGCATGTGCCCTCCAGACACTGCTGAGGACACCAAACTGGAGACCACGGTTCAAGTTCTACCACTGGTCAGTTCACCAACAATAAAGGGAAGGAACAGCTGAATTTCTAGATTCACAAACAGTTTATATTGCATGTGTCATTCTGCCTCTGCATTCCACTATAGGACTCTTTCCTTCCTGGGGATGAGCCTGTGTCTTACTCTTATGTTCATCTGTTCCTGGTACTACGCCATTGTCGCCATGGTAATTGCCGGTTCCATCTACAAGTATATCGAGTTTGCAGGGTGAGTGCACCACAACCCCAGGAGATTGGATTTGCTAGCTTCTTTGGTTCGCATTTTTTTTAACTTTACTTTATTTTCAGTTAGTTTCCTGAGTGAGTTTGACTACAGATGGTAGGAGTCCAATTAGCAAATCGTAACATTTTTTTTTTGGTTGAGTTGTTTTTTATTCTATATGTGAACCTCCTCCGACTTTATACTCTAGGTAAAGTTGTGCTACAAACCTCTTCAAATTTTTCTGCAAGATTTGAGTTCAGTTAATAATCATATGTAACAAACCGCCTCTTTCTGCAGATTGTGAAATTGACAAAGGCTAAACTAAATATTTTTTCTGTGTACACTACCAGTCAAAAGTTTGGGCACACCTACTCATTTAATGTTTTTTCTTTATTTTTACTATTTTCTACAATGTAGATACATACTGAAGACATCAAATGTAGGAAACAAGATATATGGGATAATGTAGCAAAGAGAAAATTGTCTTATGTCTCTATTTTTGATTCCTCAAAGTAGCCACCCTTAACTTTGTTGACAACGTTGCAAACCCTTGGCCTTCTCTCAATGAGCTTATGTCTGTGAAGGTTCTCAGTCATCCAGGTCATCGTAGTCAAAGGAGTTTGCAAAGAAAAGCGTCTGGACTTCTTTAAGTTGCTTGAAGACGTTTCACCTCTCATCCGAGAAGCTTCTTCAGTTCTAAGGTCAAATGGCCGAGAGTCCCAGATTTAAACCCAGTGGGTTGCCCACTCACATCCTGGGCCATCTGACCTCAGGAATTCACATGACAAGGTGGGGCCAGGTTTCACTATGAGCTCACCCGAAACCCTGGCTGATTAGGTACCACACCCGCTTTCACACCTTGGCGCATGTGATTAGAGGATCACCAGGGGGTCCTTTGTCCCTCCTTGGGGGGATACTCCCACTGGGTTTAAATCTGGGACTCTCGGCCATTTGACCTTAGAACTGAAGAAGCTTCTCGGATGAGAGGTGAAACGTCTTCAAGCAACTTAAAGAAGTCCAGACGCTTTTCTTTGCAAACTCCTTTGACCTCAATGAGCTTCATGATCTCGTCACCTGAAATGGTTTTCACTTCACAGGTGTGCCTTGTCAGGGTTCATATGTGGAATTTTTTGCCTTCTTAATGGGGTTGGGACCATCAGTTGTGTTGTGCAGAAGTCAGGTTGGTACACAGCTGACAGCCCTATTTGACAACTGTTAGAATTCATATTATGGCAAGAACCAATCAACTAAGTAAAGAGAAACAACAGTCCATCATGACTTTAAGAACTGAAGGTCAGTCAGTCCAGAAAATTACAAAAACTTTGAATGTTTCCCCAAGTGCAATCACAAAAACTGTCAAACTCTACGATGAAACTGGCTCACATGATGACCGCCCCAGGAGAGGAAGACCAACAATCACCTCTGCTGCTGAAGATAAACTCATCCGAGTCACCAGCCTCAGAAATCGCAGGTTATTAACACCTCAAATTAGAGCCCATATAAATGCCACACAGTTCCAGCAGCAGAGACATCTCTACATCAACTGTTTAGAGGAGACTGCACGAATCAGGCCTTTATGGTTAAATAACTGCTAAGAAAACACTACCACTAAGGAAAAGCAACAAGCAGAAGAGATTTGTTTGGGCCAAGAAACACAAGGAATGGACAATGAAAATCTTTGCTTTCATCTGATGAGTCCAAATTTGAGATCTTTGGTTCCACTTGCCGTGTCTTTGTGTGACCCAGAAAAGGTGAACAGATTGTCTCAACATGCACGGTTCCCCATGGAGGAGGTATGATGATGTGGGGGTGCTTTGCTGGTGACACTGTTGGTGATTTATTCAAAATTGAAGGCACACTCAACCAGCATGCCTACCACAGCATCCTGCAGCAGCATGCCATCCAAACCGGTTTGCATTTAGCTGGAGCATCAATTATTTTTCAATAGGACAATGACCCCAAACACACCTCCAGGCTGTGTAAGGGCTATTTGACCAAAAAGGAGAGTGATGGAGTGCTGCGCCAGATGGCCTGGCCTCCACAGTCACCTGACCTAAACCCAATCAAGATGGTTGGGGATGAGATGGACCACAGAGTGAAGGCAAAAGGTCCAGCAAGTGCTGAGCATCTCTGGGAAGTCCTTCAAGACTGTTGGAAAACCATTTCAGGTGATGACCTCATGAAGCTCATCGAAAGAATGCCAAGAGTGGGCAAAGCAAAGGGTGGCTGTTTTGAAGAATCTATAATATAAAACATGTTTAAAGTGTTTTCACACTTCCTTTGTTAATTATATAATTCCATATGTGTTCATTCATAGTTTTGATTTCTTAAGTGAGAATCTACAATGTAAATAGTCATGAAAATAAAGAAAAACCATTAAATGAGAAGGCGTGTCCAAACTTTTGACTGGTAGTGTGTTTTAGACCGTATATTATATAAGGTGGTTTCTGTTTTGTTTTTTTCAAAAGTTTTTTCACATTTAGTGAAAATGGTCTTTATTTCCAAGTTGTCATTTTTGTGTGTAATTTAAATGGAAATTGGTGTTTTTTAGGTTTTATTTCCACTAACAATGTTTTTTTTACTTTCCTGCCATATCACCCCATATGGAAAAGAAATAGAAAAAACTTATAAAAGACTTGCATAAGATGTGGCCTACTTCATATAGTGAATCATATAAGGCTTATATGATTTACTCATGAAAGTGGCCACTTTCATATATTGTTTTAGTAAGTATCCAAAACATACAAGTTTCATTTATATAATTTTTCTAGGGATCTTATATCTGTTTTGACTCTTGTATGCTTTTCATACAAGTTTCACACAAGACAGATACAAACTTTATAAGATTTATATATATCTTTTCCATATGGGACTGTTTCTTTCTTGGCAGATCTCTTAGCATGTAGTGCTTTTTAAAGCAGAGCAGGTGTGCTGTAATGTTCTTACTTTAGCCTTAGTTCTGTATCTTAGTTGTAGCATCATGGAAAAGTGAAGGAAATTTGATCATATCTGTGACTGAAAGACTGTAACTAATCAACCATGTTTCTAGTGTATTAGTATAGACCTATACACTGAGTTTTTAAATGCTGTGATTCCTTGTGATGAGTGATCATGTTGCATTATGTCAAACTGTCATCTAAAAGGGGATTTGTTTCGGTGGGCTGTCTGTATCACTGTCACTTCTTAAATTCACAGTGAAGCTGCAAAAACTGTTGTTCATGTTTTGACTGACAAATATTGATTGGCACTTGCCTGTGTCACAGTGCGGAGAAAGAATGGGGCGATGGAATACGGGGTCTGTCTCTAAGTGCTGCACGTTACGCTCTCATGCGGTTGGAGGAAGGTCCCCCACACACCAAAAACTGGAGGTATGACACATCTATCCTGTGTTGTCTACCATGACTCTAATTACCATAGAAATTAACCACATGTCTGTGCATGTTCTCATTTATTCACGTAATAGGATCCTTCTTGTCACAGCTGTCGGAGAATCAAGTATTTGTAAATTCATATTAACATCAACCTTTCTTGCTATTTTTTTCTCTTTCTCTCCTTCCAAACAAGGACTTTTACTTGGCCATCTCAGCCTTTCCTTTCCCCATGGCTTTATTTGTCTTTTCACAGCTCTTCCTGTTCTTCTTTTCATTTCTCTTTCTACTTTTTTTTACTCCGTCTTATCACTTCCTCTCCTCTCTGATCTCCCTTCTCTTCAGGCCTCAGCTGCTGGTGCTGGTCAGTACAGATGCAGAGCAAAATGTGGAGCAGCCTCGTCTGCTTTCTCTGACCAACCAGCTGAAGGCAGGCAAAGGTCTAACCATTGTTGGGACAGCTCTAGGGGGCACGTTCTTGGACAACTATGAACAGGCACAGCGTGCAGAGCAGGTAATGTTGTAAATGACAGCCTGTAATTCGTCAATCACTGGAAATTATTAAACTTTTCAGCACAACAACAGACCAAAATCACCCAAATCTACTCTATTGTCGCTAAAATACTAAATCCAGTCACAGAAGCTACTGTAAACAGAACTATACGATATTGTGTCACTTAATTTCATTTTCCCTGCAGACTTTTCTGCACATCTATCAAAAATCATGTTAAACACTTACACATAGCTTTCAATGTATATTTGTTTCTTCTATATAGCTAATTAAATATTTGAAAATTTAAAATATGACTATGGAAGAGCCCATAAACCCAAAAATATTATTGCAAATATATATTTTTAAATCAAATGAAACATCAAGTCTGACCATTGCCACCTTCATAATAAGCTGTGCTTGTTGTGGTAACAGCTCTTTTCTCTGCCTTGCCTCTTGCCTGTCTAGGCACTGCGTAAGCTGATGGAGACAGAGAAGGTGAAGGGCTTCTGTCAGGTGACTGTGTCCTCTAACCTGCGTGATGCTACATCACATCTACTCCAGGCCAGTGGGCTGGGAGGCCTGAAACACAATGCTGTCTTGGTCTCATGGCCACGCAACTGGAAGCAAGGAGACGAGCATCAGCACTGGAGGAACTTCATTGGTTGGTTACTAGGAAGGGAAAAAAGAACAAAAATACTGCCAAAAACAAGGGCCCATATATAAAATAAAATCATCACTGATTGATATCAGACATAGCCATTTAGGTTTATTAAAAAAACATTCAAAACAAAATCCTGAACAATTTAAAAATGCAGACGCAGTGTAACCAACACATCGTAATCTTTCCATGTCTGTCTGTTCTGCAGAGCTGGTCAGAGAAACTACCATCGCTAACTTGGCTCTGCTCGTCCCAAAGAACATCTCAGCCTTCCCATCCAACTGCGAACGCTTCACAGAGGGTCACATTGACGTCTGGTGGATCGTCCATGATGGAGGCATGCTGATGCTGCTGCCCTTCCTGCTCCGCCAGCACAAGGTAACCTGCAATAGTTACTACTTAAAGAAATCCATAAAGCGAATGTGCACTCACAAACATATAAAGGCAACGTAGAATCTGGATTCACACTATCAGAACCAAATTTCTTACCTTTCCTTTGAACGCTTGATATGGTATGAACGCTTAATGGAATTTTTTTTATTGTCCATACAGACGTAGGAGAAGAGTGAGGAGATGCCTCATATTTTGTTGTTGCTCTGCAGGTTTGGAGGAAGTGCAAGATGCGCATCTTCACTGTGGCCCAGATGGACGACAACAGCATCCAGATGAAAAAGGACCTGACCACATTCCTCTATCACCTCCGTATCGATGCTATGGTAGAAGTTGTAGAAATGGTGAGTTTTCTCAAAGCAAGATTGGCTTTCTTTAAAGGTATAGCCACAAATATAAAGATATATACTTTCTATACATACGCAATATGAACAGAAGTACTGAGCACTCAGCGACCCTGTTCTGTAACTTTACATGGTTTAATTTTGTGGCTAAGTCACAGTGATTCTTAAATGCTTCCACTTTGCATTAACACCACTTGCAGGTGATTGTGGAAAACCTACAAGGATTGCAAAACAATGGCTTGTTGCAACACTGGCATCCTGTTAGATTATAACACTCGAATTCACTGAGCTCTTTGGAACAAAACACAAATGTTTGTAGACTGCATGGCTAGGTGCCTGATTTTATACACCTGTGGCAACGGCACTGAAAACAATTGCAGAGATTACTTTTGTTCATATTGTGTACTTTAATTTTAGTACTTTTCAGGTGGCAACATAATTAAAATGTTCAGCAATGCTCAAAGCTTGATTGCTTTAGACTACACAAAGGTAGGCAAAGGTAGTGCATGACTGCTGAGATCGTTGCACTACAGAAGCCCAGTAAATGGTACAAAGGACAGCATAAAATATGAATATTAGGTGATCGGATATTGTCTAAAGCCTCCTTCCCTAGATTGTGTTTACTAGAAAAGCAGCACACTGTGAAGCTGAGTGTTGGTCTGGCTTTCCAAAATCCTTAATTAAGGAATAAGAATTTTATCACTTATAATTTAGTGTACTTACTAATACTTTTAATGTTTCATGGCAGTAGAGAGAGCCTGTGGTTTTCTTCAGCATTTTCTAAGCAAAACCTGCTATTAGGCATTCATGTGCATTATATGAAGTGACTAACCATGTGTGCAGTGGGGAGAAACTAGGCAGCAGTGTAATTTTCTCACACAAGCTTTTTTTCATTCTTCCCGGAGTCAAATTTGTCACTTTTTGTGTGTACAACAATGGGTCCATACCACAAATGTCTTCAAAAAAAGGCTGTCTAAAATTGTCAGCATCCTACTTAAACTAGTTCTGTTCTAGTATACTTCAGCCTTAACCCTTCACAGGTGAATTTTCTCCTATCTAGGAAAAAAGAAGTAACTGGTGACTGCATTCTGTCTGAATGTCAAAAGATGAGTCAGATGAGATGGGGACAGGTTTACACAGGAGAAATGTAGTGGATTTGGATTGCTGTAGTAAGAAAAATATGCATAACAAACCCACACGTTACTTTTTCTTAGCATGACAGTGACATCTCAGCCTACACTTACGAGAAGACCCTGGTGATGGAACAACGCTCGCAGATGCTTAAACAGATCAATCTGACAAAGAATGAACGTGAGAGAGAGGTAAGGAAGTTTGTTTATGCCCAAGTTTTGTTTTGAAACACGCTCAAAGATGTACTCATAAACCTGACGTGTCTTGACAGGTCGACTTGGCATGGCTTGGCGTGATTGGACTTGACTTGACTTAACATGACACACCAGCCCCTCTGGACAAAAGCATATCTATGGTTAAATTTGAGCAGTAGGACACCATATTTATCCTTTCTATCAGACCACAGCCGCAGCAGAAACTCTGTGTTTCATTAATACCCTTGTTGAACTTGAATTGTCCCTGATCCATAAATGTAATGTGCAATTATATTTGTGCACACAAGTGTACATACACTCATGGGGCATAAATGGTTAAATGGCGTTTGGCTAAATGTAATTTAGAAAATTCTGGCATAATTTTGGCCCTATTTCCCTCGGGATGAATAAAGTATTATCAATCAATCAATGACTATGTGACCACTCTTCTAGGCAGAATTAGTAGAGTTCATTTAGACTGGTTGGTTTCGTGGCATAGACTTGTCTTTTAGGGCCAGCGGTCCCCAACCCCCGGGCCTCGGACCGGTACCGGTCCGTGAGTCGTTTGGTACCGGGCCGCAAGAGTTGAGGCTCAGGTGTGAAATGTGTGTTTTTCAGGGGTTTTATCGGTTTTCAGCGTTATTTTGTTATCGTTTTTATCGTTAACTCGGTTTTCCTGGGTCTTTTCACGTGTGTTGTGAATAAATCTTCTTTTTTTTGGTACCGGTACTAGTTTTATTTTGTTGTATTTATCTGCGACACCTTAAAGGCCGGTCCGTGAAAATATTGTAAGGCATAAACCGGTCTGTGGCGCAAAAAAGGTTGGGGACCGCTGCTTTAGGCCATACAGTTTCAGTCGGGTTGAGGTACCCTGTGTTATTCATTCCAAAACCAGTTTGGGTGTTTGGGATAACTGTCTTGTTGGAATGCACAGTTGTGTCCCAGTTTCATCCATCTAGCTGTTGATGTTAGGTGAAGTTGAAAAATTTAGAGGGAATTCTCCTTTTTCATTACTCTGTCCTTTTTGTACTATATATAAATACAATTAACAGTAAAACAGCCCCAGAGCATGATGCTACCACCACCATGCTTGACAGCTGGTACAGTGTTCTCAGATTTGAAAGCTTCACCTTTACTCCTCAATCTTCCAACATCAAGAGATGCCATGCAGCATCTCTTGATGTTGTGGCCAGATACCTCAGTCTTTGTCTCACATGACCATAAAACCTTTCTACAGAAAACAATTGTCTTGTGCATGTGGGCAGCACAAATTTCAGTTGAGCTTGAAAGTGTCGATTTTGGAGCAGGGATTCTTTCTCGGTCAGTACTCTCTTACTCCATGAAAATGCAAAATTCATTTCACTGGTGTTCCAAGAGTTTCCAGTTCATGGTAGGCTTGAGCTTTGGTGGTCCATAGGTTGTTCCTGAACATCCTACCCAATTTCCAATTTCTTCTTAAGCGAGAGTGACAATGTGGATCTTCTTGCAGACCTTTGCAAAGTGGTGATAAATAAATAAATAACTTGTTCTTATGTTCAATTGTTTGAACTCATGATCATAGCAGCTGAAGTTGTTTAGAGTTGGCTCGAAGACACCTTCCTAACTTGTGCAAATGTGCAGTTTCATTCTTAGATCTTCACTGAAGTCCTTGGACTTTCCCATTGTTCTGAGTATTGGGCAATTCCACGGGTGTCAAACAAATCCTTTTTATGCTGGCAACGTCAATCGTGATCGCTAAAAACTTGACAAAGCCCTGGCACTGTAGAATCTTCAGCTTTCATTACTAAATATTTAAGTGAGTGCATGTATATGTTTGAGCATGTATGTGCCCTTGTGTGGATTCAAGAAAATCCAAAATAAGTTGAAATGTATGCAGCCAAATTAAAGACTGTACAATCATTCCAGCATGGAAAAAGAACAGTTCAAAACAATTATTAAAAGGCCCAAGTTATCATAGATATAAATGTCTGACCGCAACTGTATCTTCACTTTTCTTTAGTTTTTAATAAATTATTATTGCCAGGATTTCAGCAGATTTCAGATTTTTAGGTTCCTGATATGCTTTTTTAAAATAATGTGGTAAAACACTATATACAGGTCCTTCTCAAAAAATTAGCATATTGTGATAAAGTTCATTATTTCCTGTAATGTACTGATAAATATTAGACTTTCATATGTTTTAGATTCATTACACACAACTGAAGTAGTTCAAGCCTTTCATTGTTTTAATATTGATGATTTTGGCATACATAACTCATGAAAACCCCAAATTCCTGTCTCAAAAAATTAGCATATCATGAAAAGGTTCTCTAAACGAGCTATTAACCTAATCATCTGAATCAATGAATTAACTCTAAAC
>JAQSNX010005141.1:0-60224 GCA_029532605.1 Oreochromis grahami
GTGGGAATGGATGTTTGTATCTGTGTGTGCCTGTATGTCTGTGTCTATATGCCCAGGTTGGGTATCAGCGCCACCTCTCTGCCAGGGACATCTCAGGCCTCAAACCTTGGAGGCCCTATCTCCCCCACCCTTCCCCTGCGGTGGTGGGCAGCCCTCAGACATCGGTGCGTTGGTGGTTCTCTGTGTCCGGGGTGGGCGCCCAGAGTACACACCGGCCTCCTTGGCGACGGCTGCTTATCGGGGGCCTGGAGCCTGGGGCTCGCTCGGGCCACTTCGGAGGCTGAGGGTGCCCCTCGGCCTCTCGGCCCGGGGGGCTCGGTCTCACTCAGGCGCAGCTGGCTGCCGGCGGGAGCTCACGACTCACACGTCACTGCAACCCCCCTGGCTTCTGCTCCGCGGCTGCTGGAGTGACCCCCTCATCTGGGACTCTCCTCAGCTCTTTCTGGGATAGTGGCGCGGCTGCCCCCCTCTGTTGGTCTTCCTTGGTCTCTTGTGTTCTGGGGGCCTCTGGACGTCTGGAGTTTTGATCTCCTCCATACCTGCGTCATGCCCTGGAGGACAGGGCAGTGGCCACACCCTCTAGCAGATCATTACATGAAGGAACCTTTTAAAAAAAAAGGCGCGTTCATGCTCACAGGTGTACACACAGGTGATCACACACAAACTACACCCTTTTTGGCTCTTACCTCAAAGCACACTGTGCGATGTCGATCTTACGCGCTGCACAATAATGTCTAACATTTAGTATTTACTGTCATATTCCCATAGATCATTGTGATGTTGTTTATTACTCTCGTTTTCTTCTGCTTGCTTTCTCTTTCTTTCTCAACAGGTGATCCAGGTGATCGATCTATATTTTTTTTTGTCTGCTTATTCTTTTGGGTTTTTTGGGTTTTTTTCCCCTTTTCCCCCCCTTTCCCCTCTTCCCGCTGTTTTTTTTTCCCCCCTTTTTTTTTTCCCCCCTTTCCCCCCCCCCAAAAAAAAAAAATTTTTAAAAAAAAAAAAAAAAAACAAAGGGTTTTTGGGGGGGAAAAAAAAAAAAAAAGGGGTTTTTTTTAAAAAAAAAAAAAAAAGAAAAAAAAAATTAAAAAAAAAAAAAAAAAAAATTGATTAAAAGGGAAAATTTTAAATTTTTTTAAAATTTTTTGGGGTTTGGGAAAAATTTTTGGGGGGGAAAAAAAAAAAAATTTTTTTTTAAAAAAATTTTTTTTTTTAAAAATTTGGGGGGTTTTTTTTTTTTTTAAAAAAAAAAAGGGGAGTTTTTCCCCCTTTTTTTAAATTTTTAAAAAACCCCAAAATTACCAAAAACCGGGGCCAAGGGCGGGGGGTTTTGGCCCCCTTTTTGGCTTTTTTAAAACCCCCCAAAAAAAAAGGGGGGGGGGAAAAAAAGGGGGCCCTTTTGGGGGTTTGGCCCTTTTTTTTTGGGGGGGGGGAAAAAAAAAAAAATTTTTTTTTTTTTTTTTTTTTTTTTTTTTTTTTTTAAAAAAAAAAAAATGGTTTTTGGCCCTTTTTTTTTTAAAAGTTTTTAAAAAAAAAAAAAAGGTTTTTTTGGGGTTTTTTTTTTGGGCCCAAAAAATTTTTTTGTTGGGTTTTTGGGTTTTTAAGGGGTTTTGGGCCTTTGGGTTTTTTTAAAAAAAATTTTTTTTTTTTTGGGGGGAAAAAAAAGTGGGATGGTCCATTTGGTAAAGTAAATCGTTGGGCATCTTTCTTCGCCTTCAGACAATAATTCTGATGGCAAAAGAACCAAACAGGACAGGTTAAAAAAAAAAAAAAAAAAAAACATTGATTATCCAAAGCAGATGAGTTTTACCTTTGAAGCAATTCAGGCCATCTTATTTTGGCCTGGTCGGACAATATGAAGGTGAAGTGGATAAATCATTATTCGAAATGTAAATTTAGTCAGATGAATCTGTATTGTTGAGAATATATGGTGAAAATTTGTCTTGTAGTATTTTAAAGATTTGTTATAGTGTTAGTTTCCTCTTCATTGATGGTAACATTTTCTAATACCTTTTAACTTCCATAGTTCATCATAGTAAGCCTGTGTAAAATGTCAATGTCTGGGTGCATAGGCAAATTTGTAGCACTACCCTATTTAATGTGCAGTAGTTATGTTCAGCGTTTAAAAGACGGTCAGGGTGTGTGAGCATGAATTATTAAGTTGCTGGACACTTTTCTTTTTGGTTCTGGACTCTGGAATTTTAACGTCTCTGCTGGGGTGCTCAAAGCACCCAAAAGAAACTGGCAACATGTTTTTGTTTGTTTGTTATTTCTTTCTTTCTTTCTTTTTGTTTTTTTTTAACAGAAATTCACCCTACTACCATGACATTCTGAAATGTACTGTAAAGACTGTTGAACAAAATAAATAAGCTTTTAGAAAAAAAAGAGCTGGACTGATGTGGTCCACTTTTTTGGTCTTAGTGAGGACTGTAGCAGCAGAGTTCTGAATGAGCTGTAGTTGTCTGACTGATTTTTTAGGTAGACCTGTAAAGATGCTGTTACAGTAATCAAGCCTACTAAAGATGAATGCATGGATTAGTTTTTCCAGGTCCTGTTGAGACATCAGATCTTTTATCCTTGAAATATTCTTGAGGTGATAGTAAGCTGATTTTGCTATTGTCTTAATGTGTTTTTCTAAGTTTAGGTCTGCATCCATCACTACACCCAAATTTCTCGCCTGGTTTATGGTTTTTAGGTGTATAGATTGAAGTTCTCTGGTGACCTGTAATCGTTTTTCTTTTGCACCAAAGACTATTACCTCAGTTTTATTTTTGTTTAGCTGGAGAAAATTGTGGCACAACCAGTCATTAATTTCCTCAATGCATTTACCAAGAGCCTGTACAGGGCCTCGGTCTCCCGGTGACATTGTGATATATATTTGTGTGTCATCTGCGTAGCTATGATAGTTTATTTTGTTGTTCTTTATAATCTGTGCCAGTGGGAGCATGTATATGTTAAACAGAAGGGGTCCCAAGATGGAACCTTGGGGAACTCCACATGTGATACTTGTCTGCTCAGATGTGAAGTTACCTATTGATACAAAGTATTTCCTGTTTTCTAAGTATGTTTTGAACCAGTTTAGTACAGTTCCTGAAAGACCTGCCCAGTTCTCCAGTCGTTTGAGTAATATGTTGTGGTCAACTGTATCAAATGCTGCACTGAGATCCAGTAAAACTAAGACTGACATTTTTCCACTGTCTGTATTCAGACATATGTCATTAAACACTTTGGTCAGAGCGGTTTCAGTGCTGTGGTTCTGTCTAAAACCTGACTGGAAGGCATCATAGCAGTTATTCTGTGTTAAGAAGTAATTGAGCTGTTGAGAAACTGCTTTTTCAATGATCTTACTTAAAAATGGGAGATTTGAGATCGGCCTGTAGTTATTCATTTGTGTCTTGTCAAGATTGTCCTTTTTCAGTATAGGTTTAATTACAGCAGTTTTTAGTGATTCTGGAAACACACCTGATATTAAAGAAAAGTTGACGATCTGTAACAGATCTGACTCCAAAGTCTTTGAGACCTTTTTGAAAAAACTTGTTGGCAGGACATCTAAACAGCAAGAGGAGGAGTTCAGTTGACCTAAGATGTCCTCCAGGTCTTTGCTGTAAATAGGGTGAAACTGTTTGATGGTGTTTAAACAGTTTTTTGGTGGACACAGTACATTTCCTGGATCTGCTGTTGATGTACCAATTGCTTGTCTAATCTTTTGGATTTTTTCTGTGAAGAATTTGGCAAAGACATTGCAGGCCATGGTTGAATGAAGTTCAGTTGCCACTGACACAGGAGGGTTTGTTAGCCTGTCAACTGTAGAGAATAAGACCCGAGCGTTATGACTGTTTTTGGTGATGATGTCAGAGAAGTACGACCTCCTTGCACTCCTCAGTTGTAAATTATAATTGTGAAGTTTCTCTTTATAGATGTCATAATGAACCTGGAGGTTTGTTTTTCTCCATCTGCGCTCAGCTTTCCTACACTCTCTTTTTTCATTTTTCACCAGTGTGGAGTTTCTCCATGGAGACTTCTTCCTTCCAGAGATAACCTTCACCTTAATGGGAGCAATAATGTCCATTACATTTAACATTTTAGCATTGAAGCTATTGACGAGCTCATTGACTGAACCTCTGGACAGGTCAGGTGTTAATGGGAAGACCTGGTTAAAGATCTTAGCATCAAATCGTGCTCTGGATTTCTTGAATTGGTACAGGGCAGAGCCATCTGGCTTCTTACAGATCTTATTATTTTATCTATTACACTCGATTCCCTTATAACCTTACTAATGTACTTTCACTTTGTAGACTGCTACTTGTCATTGTTTATTATTAGTTTCTGTTTTATTAGTTTTAAGTATCAGTATCCCTCCATCCTCATCGTCAACGCTATATAAGAACCAGTCCATTTACAATTTTGGGGGAATGGCACCATGCTTCTGCAGTCTCTTGAGATATGTAAATAGAAGATTGTCCATCCCTGTAAGCAGTGTCATTGGATAAAGGAGGTGCCTAGTGCAAATGTACTGTTCTTGTGAGGCTTAAAATGCGAAAGCACAGGTGTTTTGCAGTTAACCCCAAACTGTTTGTGTTTAGCTGGGTTATTATTTTTTTGTTCTTAACCACTGTCTATTGCTGCTAAAGATTTTCAATATCTTTAACTACCTTTTGCTTTGAGAGGTGTTTTTGTTTTTGTCTTTTTACTTTATCAACTACATCTTGAAACTTATTGTAATTCAATATTTGTTAAATATGTCTTTACAGAATGCTTCAATCAAACTAACACATTTTATTATAGGTGGATTTGACACAGTCAAAAGGCCTGTAGCAGTTGGTGTGGTTATGCTGATAACTTATTTACTAGCTGTTACTGGCAGTTTGGTCAATATCATCTTCATTGTTTCTGATAAGCAGTTACACAAACCAATGTATCTTCTGATTTGCAATCTTGCTGTTGTTGACATACTGTATACCTCTAGCTCCACTCCAACAATGATCGGGGTTTTACTTGCTGGTGTTAATACCATATCATATGTGGAGTGCTTAATTCAAATGTGTGTTTACCAGTTGGGCGCAACAATGGAGTTGTTTTCTTTAACAATTATGGCATTTGATCGATTAATAGCTATAATTTATCCTCTTCAGTACCATAGTTATTTAACAAATACACGTATAATGGTACTTACATACATTCTGTGGATTGTTGGTAGTGGTTTTGTGGCTGTTTTACCTGCAACAGTTACACCTCTTGCTCACTGCAGCTTAAGGCTTAAGTACACTTTCTGTGACTATGCTGCAGTAATACGAACCACTTGTGTTGACCCAGAGAAATATTTCAATCTAGGTGCCATTCTATCATTTTTTGCGTTATTTTTCACATTCACTTTCATTTGTCTTTCATATTGTGTGATCTTGTTTTTTGTGAAATTATCATCAAATAATGACAGAAAGAAAATGGGAAGCACTCTTTTGAGTCACCTGATTTGTGTAATATGTTTATACTGTCCTATGTTTGTCATTGGTATCTTGACCAGATTTGGTGTGGTATTAACTCTTGAAGAACGCCAGGGTTTAATAATTGGGATCATCCTCAGTCCAACTCTTGTAAATCCTTTAGTGTATTGTCTCAGGACAAAGGAAATTAAAAATAAAATCGTTAAGATATTTAGAAAAGCTAACACAGCTGGTTAGAGGCTTCCTAACTGTGAGTATAGTTACATGTAAAATGGGAAGAAATGTTGGAATATTCATTTATGCATTTTTTAAACTTAGATTTGTGAAATACTAGTTAGGAGAGGAGCATCAACTAATTATGATTGTTTTTAATTTTAATATATATTTTTAATAGTCACATTTTAACCAGGTAGCCTGGGGATTATTTACTTAACCAAATGAATTGTTAAAACACAAACTGTTCCTATTAATTTCGATATATTTTTAGTTTTTGTTTTTTAAATGCACTGCTTGTTTGTTTGTGAGCAGCATTATGTGACAGCAAACAACAATTAATCAGTTAAAAAGTAATTACTTTTGTAACTTTTGAACGAAAATAACAAAATGACATGTGTTATCTTACCAAAGTTTTAATATGTATGTGTGTTTACTATTTCTTTTTTTAAGTGGGTGGATGACAGTATTCTGACAACAAGCTGGGAATTCACCAGATAACAATGAGGCATCGTAATGAGGCATTATAGTGAGCAAATACAAAATAAGCAAGAAAATGTTCACAAAAAAGTGTGACAGCAGGTGAAGCACGAATTGCAACAATATTAACAGTATCACAGCTTCAGATTACATCTGCTCTTTGAAACGTTGCATCTTTGATCAACTGCTAAAAAAAATGTGAAACAACTTTTAAATGAAGGAGCTGAACCTGCCAAACCCCAAAAGAACCTTTAAAAAGCAAATATGATCATTCATCTGAGGGGAAGGTGCTAAAACAACTTTATAAGAACTTTACCTAAAAGAGGCAATGATAATCCAAATGAGTAATTAAAAAAACATTGTAGTGACATGTTTAGCTGGATATTCTCCTTAAATTGCTGGCTGTCTTAGTGGTTTTGAAAAAATGATGTGGGCTTTACGGATATTGGGAAACTTTCTAGAGGAAACCTGGTCTTGTTAGGAGAGATGGCATCCATCCCACTTTGGATGCAGCAGGTCTCATTTCTATAAATCTGGTCAAATTTATTAAACTCCCTAAAATGTGACTATCCAGACTTGGGACCAGGAAGCAGAGTTGCAGTCTTACACACCTATTTGAAGCTTCTTTCCTTCCATTATCCCCGCAAAACCCCATCCCCTTAGAAATTGTAAGTAAGCTCCAAAACAGGCAATAAGCAAATTGAAAACCCAGGGCTGGGTGTCGTCGCTGATTTCTGTAATCAATTCAATTCCAATTCACAAGGTCCCAATTCGATTCGATTAAATTTTGCCTCAGACAGTCACGAATATTATAATTCTGATAATTTATTAGTGCTGATACATGTGTGACTTCATCAGAGGTGTGTGCAGATGCCTTTGTGTCAAAGTAACTAAGGATAAAATACAGAAAAACATGAAGGAGATTTTCCTAGCCTGGCAGATAAACTTAAAAATATTCTGCAATATATTAAAAAGTTTAAATTTCTTCAGTATTGAACGGCAAAAATTAGGCTTTCTTGTTCAAGGTCATTTAAGTAAAGTTAAAAAAAAAGGCAGCCGACAGCGCTGTAAACAGCGGGTAATACGCGAATGAATATTGCAGAAAACAGAGATTTGAGATGGGAAACTGTTCTTGAAGTACACAGAGAAAGAGAGAGAGCTGTGCATGAAGTGTGATTTTTATCATGGTGGAAGCAAAACAGCAAAAGTAGGAGTGAATTAATGACGACATTTATCAAATGTGAATGGTAGTTTGGATCTTCTTTTGCTGCTGGTTCAGGGAATTTTTGTTGGAGAGAGATAA
Organism: Oreochromis grahami; assembly: GCA_029532605.1. Classification (NCBI taxonomy): domain Eukaryota; kingdom Metazoa; phylum Chordata; class Actinopteri; order Cichliformes; family Cichlidae; genus Oreochromis; species Oreochromis grahami. The sequence goes on from JAQSNX010005141.1 coordinate 7,438, forward strand.
AACAGAATCTAGCACAAAAAAGACAAACGCAAAGCATGGACCCGCTGATGCATCAGAATCAGTGAGCTGTTGTACGGGCCGTTGGGTGAGAAAGCCGAGAAAGAAAAAGCTGATTCTGATGCGTCGGGTCCGTGCTCTGTGTTTACTTCTTTGTGCAGAATCTGTTTACCTGCTCTCATTTGCTGTTTGGTGGTTGTTGAAATAGTTTTGTGAGCTTTAACCTGAGATTCTGGTGTTTCTGGCAAAATACATTTATATTTAAAAGTCGATTCAAGATTTAATGAATCGATATCACTTAATTCAAGCTACTCACTCTCTATCTGCCTGCACTTTCAAACGTACACACGAAGGACTACAGAAATAGTCAGAGAGGTCCCACCCCTGACTATATCTGATTGGTTTAGACCATGATAGGGGCACAATGTGTGTCAGTTGTTGACCACGCTGAGACTTTGAGAGTTGCGGAGAATTTTGTTTCTCCTTCTTTAGTCGAAAAGTTGGTCGCACTGGTGCGATTTTTTTTTTTTTTTTTAGTCGCACCAATGAAAAATTTGGTCACAAATTGGTCGCACTCTAGTGCCCTGACTGACATTACTTTGAGTTTGATTCTATAAAAAGTGACAAAAACATTAGTGTCTGTTGTACACTCTGTGTGGGAAGAAAACTTCTTTCTAAAACAAAAAATTAAATGTTAAATCTGAGCAAGCTCCTAGCAAGCCAGCAAGGAAATGTGAAATTCACAGAGAAATCTCTGGATCCCCCCCACTGACATGACCACTGCAGAACGGCCCCAGTCCTGCTAAATAGGTGAAAATAGAGTTAAGAGCAACAGGACTTAGTGCTGCTCAATCCTTGATTTTATTTATTTTTTGCTGTGTTTTACTTGCATCTATTTGAAAGAGTGTAAACGCAAAAAAATTATTTTATGCTGGAATACACAGAAAAGAGGTTTAAATGTTAACCAAATTTCTTGCAGTCAGAGATTGTTGCATATAATTTGATTTTTGCTTGATGCAGTGTGCATAAAGTTAAAAGATTAAACTTAGGGATGGACCGTTCCGATATACAATATCCGTATCGGTCCAATTCTGACCAAAATTACTGGATTTACGCTTTGGACGTAGGAATAGGGGCGATGCTCTCCCAGTGAAACGGAACCCGGTAGAAGCTACAACTATGTGCCTTCTTTTCTAAACGCCTGTGAGCTGCTTGCTTTTAAGTTGGCCCTGGAAGAGTGGCGGCATTGCTAATTTGGACGACATGACAACAAGCAGAGGAAGACAGAGAACTTAACCCTTTAAGACCTACCATAGAACCAAGTCCGCCAGAGCTTATCTTTATCTTTTTACATGCTGTAGTACCTTTTTTTGGGAGCATTTCAAGTTGCTATACATCAATTCAACCATTGTAGCGCAAATTTTAATAAAATGTATGCATTAAGTGAATAGTAACCTCTTAAATTGCAAATAAAAAAATTGAAAATCATTTATGGTTTTTTACATATATTTCTAGTTAGAAAAATTTAAGAGGTTTATCCCTCAAAACTGTAAATACAAAAAAGTTGCACAAAATAGTTTCCAACCACAGGAAATTTATTTTGAGTGTCTTAGTAGTTTTATTTTTGAGATACATCAATTTTTATATACTGCAGAAAAAACGAAAATAAATATTATGGTGCAAATTTGCAAAAAAACCTGCATGTGCATCAAAATAAACTATTTCCAGCAGTGCAATTTGAGTTCTACAGCCTACATTGACGTCACTTCTGGTTTTGGGTAGGTAATGGCGGACATGCCATAGTTTGCGCTGACGCCTATTCCAACATAGGAAGTGTTATGAACAGCTGATCGGGTTGGCAAAGCGTGTTTCTGGAATATTATGTTTTTGTTGCTGCAAGTATTTTTTATGCAGTTGTTGCAACACTATATGTGTAAAGAAACCATGACCTAGGACAAGCTGATGGCATAAGTTGTAAGTACAACTCCTCTGGTTTCATATGCAAAAAAAGAAAATAAAAAAAAATATTGCGCTAGCTCATGTGGTTGGAGTTCTACAGGGATTTTAAAATAGTTACACAAAATGGAGCGTGCCTTCTCCAACCGGTCTTAAAGGGTTAAATAGACAGAGGATAACAAGGGGATGGGAAATAGGAGGGAAACAACTGGAACTAATCAGACATAATGAGACCCTGAGGAAGGAAAACTGAACACACTGAACACAGGACTATCAAAATAAAACAGGAAACCCAAGAGGCCCGCTAATATATGGACAGTCTGAATACAGGGAACAGAGTGAGTGAGAGAGACAACTGGAAAACTGATGAATAAACATGGAGATGTAATCTACATGATAGATATGCCAGACCAGACACAGGAAACACAGGAAAGACACAGAGAGACATAGGGGAAATGCAAAAGGAACTAAACGATCAAATCAGAACTCCTAAGCACTAAACACAAGTCACTCAGATAATATAACCAAACTTAGAATATAATTTTAACCACATTCACACTGTCCAAAATATAAACCCTGGCTCAGAGATCAAGGACCATGAGAAAGCCGATGGATGATAAAGTTTGTAATCCCTCCAAAACCGTAACAACTGAATTTGTTTCAGCTAATAAATATAAGGGATTCTTCTTTCTACAAGAACAAAGTTTCTATAGAGATAATCTCTTAGTTTCTAAAACTAATTTATTTAGCATGGTCTTACATTCTGATCAGTTTCATATGTCTGATTTTCACATTCTCATGTGTAAATTATCAAGATCTGGCAGAAGTCATCAATTACTTTTCCACCTGTTTACTTGACCCCATCCATCCCAAACTAATTGTTAATTGTTAATTTATTTCAAACATGTAAACAATATACAGGTACATTTAGTAAAGAAATTAAGAGAGAAAAAAATACTATACAAAAGTCAGTACATTTCAATATTACTACCATTCTGATTAATTTACATGTTGAAAGGGAGTGGGAAGAAGTACACACTTATTTTTCTCTCCCTTTGCCATAAATTATCTGTTAATATTTAGTCAGCTTCCTTACTGACATAATCTGTAATAAAAAATAGTGAACAGATTTCTGATATAATATATACTATAATATCACATCATGAAATTTTTTAAATAGAGACATTCACTTAATTTCAATATTTTCCCTTTCTTTATACTTTGAGAAGATCATATTTTTATAACTCTTTTTGAACTGTTTTATGTTTAGACATTGCTTTGATTCCATATTCAAACTGTTCCACAATTTCACTCCATGAACAGAAACACAAAAGTTTTTCCTTGTAGTACGTACCTTCCCTATTCACACTATTCAAATGTGTGTTGTGTTTACAAGCTTTTGTAGACTGAATCTGAATGTTTTTATGGTTGCAATTACTCCTTCAGGCCAGAGATGGCGCTATAAAACAGTAAATGAGCAAGGAGAGGAGAAGTCAAGGAGTGTGATGTAAACAGTTTTCACTAACAATGAAGTGTGCCTAAAAACAAGCCACCATCTCCAGTGTTATATAAACACACAAAACTGTGTATCTCACTTTTTTTTTAAACAAATCATCTAGCAGCTTTCTACAGTCTGGCATTTTCCCAGTTTATCTTGAATTTCATCACACCACTACTCAAGACAAGAACTAAGTATCACAGGTTTATAATTATCAATTACCAATTTAAAATCTCTTTTCCTTCGTAAAGCTTAAGAAAAAGTTTACAAATAACTGAATGAATGAGGCAAATCACTTTAGGGGGTTGACCAGGAAACCAGAGGTGGAGATAAACCAGAATCAGAATCAGAGATTCTGATTTATTCTAATTTATATCAGAATTTATCTCAGAATCTCTGAAGTAGAGAGATAAATCAGAATAAAAATCCAAATTTTTGATTTATCTCCAACTCTGTTTTCCTGGTCAACCCCCTAAAGTGATTTGCCTCATTCGCTCAGTTATTGGCTTTGCTTTACTTTGTCCTCAGTAAAGTTAAAATAAAGTAAAGTAAAGAAACCAGAGGTAGAGATAAAGCAACTGTGGGGGCAGTGAAGGAGACAGAGAAACTATGAGGGGCAGTGTCTTGGTTGCCGATGGCTGAGGAGATGACTTTTTGTACTGTGAGAGTAGGAAGACCTGCTGCAAAGGGCCAGAGCTTGGATTCGAACCCGGCCAGCTGCTGTCAGCCAGCTCATCCCAGTGAGCTAAACCAGTGCCTTTGTATATGTGAAATTGTCTTTAAACGAACTATTAAGATACTAGATAGAATGTAGTTAATCTAAATCAACTACAAAACTATTTGTTAACTACATCCGTGATGGATCTACTGTCAGTTTTAATAATTGCCATTAGTTAAGTTAATATTTTCAAAGGTGCAATTTCCTTGTGGTGATCTTCTGTGTTATTGCAACTCTAAAGAGCCAAAGTAAAAGTAAATTAAAGTATCCAGCCATCCTGATTCTACCTTTGGGTGGATGGGAGCATGTTTTTGCAATCTCTGGGGATATGTAAATAGAAAATTGCCTATGCCACAGTGCAGTGTCACTGGATGACGGAGTGCAGAGTGAGAATGTACGGTTCTTGTGAGGCTTAAAATGCGAAAGCACAGGTGTTTTGTCATCAAAGCCAAACTGTTTGTGTTTAGCTGGATTATTATTTTTTATTCTTAACTACTGTCTATTGCTGCTAAAGATTTTCAATATCTTTAACGACCTTTTGCTTTGAGAGGTGTTTTTTGTTTTTGTCTTTTTACTTTATCAACTACATCTTGAAACTTATTGTAATTCAATATTTGTTAAATATGTCTTTACAGAATGCTTCAATCAAACTAACACATTTTATTATAGGTGGGTTTGACACAGTCAAAAGGCCTGTAGCAGTTGGTGTGGTTATGCTGATAGCTTATTTACTAGCTGTTACTGGCAGTTTGGTCAATATCATCTTCATTGTTTCTGATAAGCAGTTACACAAACCAATGTATCTTCTGATTTGTAATCTTGCTGTTGTTGACATACAGGGAGTGCAGAATTATTAGGCAAATGAGTATTTTGTCCACATCATCCTCTTCATGCATGTTGTCTTACTCCAAGCTGTATAGGCTCGAAAGCCTACTACCAATTAAGCATATTAGGTGATGTGCATCTCTGTAATGAGAAGGGGTGTGGTCTAATGACATCAACACCCTATATCAGGTGTGCATAATTATTAGCCAACTTCCTTTCCTTTGGCAAAATGGGTCAAAAGAAGGACTTGACAGGCTCAGAAAAGTCAAAAATAGTGAGATATCTTGCAGAGGGATGCAGCAGTCTTAAAATTGCAAAGCTTCTGAAGCGTGATCATCGAACAATCAAGCGTTTCATTCAAAATAGTCAACAGGGTCGCAAGAAGCGTGTGGAAAAACCAAGGCGCAAAATAACTGCCCATGAACTGAGAAAAGTCAAGCGTGCAGCTGCCAAGATGCCACTTGCCACCAGTTTGGCCATATTTCAGAGCTGTAACATCACTGGAGTGCCCAAAAGCACAAGGTGTGCAATACTCAGAGACATGGCCAAGGTAAGAAAGGCTGAAAGACGACCACCACTGAACAAGACACACAAGCTGAAACGTCAAGACTGGGCCAAGAAATATCTCAAGACTGATTTTTCTAAGGTTTTATGGACTGATGAAATGAGAGTGAGTCTTGATGGGCCAGATGGATGGGCCCGTGGCTGGATTGGTAAAGGGCAGAGAGCTCCAGTCCCACTCAGATGCTAGCAAGGCGGAGGTGGAGTAGTGGTTTGGGCTGGTATCATCAAAGATGAGCTTGTGGGGCCTTTTCGGGTTGAGGATGGAGTCAAGCTCAACTCCCAGTCCTACTGCCAGTTTCTGGAAGACACCTTCTTCAAGCAGTGGTACAGGAAGAAGTCTGCATCCTTCAAGAAAAACATGATTTTCATGCAGGACAATGCTCCATCACACGTGTCCAAGTACTCCACAGCGTGGCTGGCAAGAAAGGGTATAAAAGAAGAAAAACTAATGACATGGCCTCCTTGTTCACCTGATCTGAACCCCATTGAGAACCTGTGGTCCATCATCAAATGTGAGATTTACAAGGAGGGAAAACAGTACACCTCTCTGAACAGTGTCTGGGAGGCTGTGGTTGCTGCTGCACGCAATGTTGATGGTGAACAGATCAAAACACTGACAGAATCCATGGATGGCAGGCTTTTGAGTGTCCTTGCAAAGAAAGGTGGCTATATTGGTCGCTGATTTGTTTTTGGTTTGTTTTTGAATGTCAGAAATGTACACAGCAAATTCAAAAGTGTTAAATGTATTGGTGTTAGTAGTCTTCTTGCAAAAGTAGAGTTAATTTTACTCTTAGTAGAGTCACATTCCTTTAATGTAACTCTGAGGTGTAATATTATAGTAGTTAAAACCGAGTGTTAAAAATGAGTGTTTCTATGTCAAATCTGGAGGTGTTACAATGGAAACATTAACTCTTGAGCTCTTAACCCCGAACTCCTAGAGGGGCTATGACACTATAGAGTAAATTCACAGACTCCGCCCCCAGCACCACGGATTCTGATCCAAGCTTAAGTGAAGCCGTTTAAGAACATTTTGCTCTACATATTTCTGAGTTGTTTTCCATGCTTGGTAAGTCATTTTTTCAAAGATTGTTTCAGTTATTATTATTATCTTTTATTTCTGTGGCTCTTTGGAGCTGAGACAAAGCTGTGTGAAAGGCATTAGCCATGTTGCTTGGTGATAGCATGATATTCTGTTTTAGCTAGCTGAAAGGTATTGTTTGTGGGCAAATACTACAGCCTTGAAAAAAGCTTGCATGTGAATTTTCAGTCAGATTTTTGGTCAACTTAAATACACCTAAAACAATGTCTAGAATGTGAAATGTTGGTATAATGGTGCTACTTGAAGCCTGAAAACGATCTCCTATAAAAACAAAACAAAACGAGCAAACAGCAGTAGCTGCTGTTTGCTTGTCTTTTGGGAAAATACTTTACACAAGTAATGGCTCAAAAATGATTCCCTTTTCTACTGTGCTGCAATTGATTACCGGATTATTTGTACAATTAATTAGTGTCAACTAATTTTTAATCAATCTCCACACAGAATATGCCGTGAATATGAAGGTGGAATATGGGGAGCAGAGGTGCGTTGAAGTTCCACAAAGTGATGAATGAAGCACATGCATATTGTATTAAAGAAATAAGTGATGAGAATGCTGTTATTTATTTACCAGCTCACCTATGTCAGACTTTTTGATAAACAAAATTCTAATGAAAGCGAGAACATGTACATTGTTACATCTTTCAGAAAATGTTTTGAAATTGTGGTCCACAGTTCAGAATAAATGTTTTTCAAAAACCATTGGATCTTTTTAATGTTTACTTCCAAAGGAATTTCTAGAATTTCAGAACAGTAGAATTTTCACTTTTTAGAATTAATTAGAAGATAACTCTTATGTAGTTAAACTAAAGTGTCTATATGGGTCCACACCAGAGAGTGTTATTTTAACTCTTTTTGGAGAGTTGGTCAGTTAACTCTGATTCAGTGTTAAACACCAAATCTGTCTGGAGTTGATAATTTAACACTTACTAATGCTAACTAGGTGTTAAGAGTTTATATATTAACTCTCAAAGAGTATTTTAGTTGTGACTCTACTAAGAGTAAAATTAACTCTACTTTTGCAAGAAGACTACTAACACCAATACATTTAACACTTTTGAATTTGCTGTGTAAGTGTCTTCATTACCATTGTTGGGCTCCTAAGGATCTTAGTCTTTTCCCCCCACCAACATCACTAGCCCCCAGAGTTTCTGTCTCCTGTTATTCCCTGTCTTCATCCTGAGGTTAACCTCTCAGCCAGGCTAGCAATGATGTGGCTAGCAATGATGTCACTGAGAATGAAAGCTGTTTTTTAGATGACCTCTTTTTTCCAATTCCTGCATAGTGATCCAACTCCTGCTTGTCACACAGTTTTCACTGACAATTTTATTATTATTCTTCACAAAAACAGTGCCTCAGGAAAATCCACATATATTATACACTATTTTTCACTAATATTTTCATTTTTATTCATCTTCAAAATATAGAAATCCAGACACACGGTATAATTTCTAAAGCAAGAAGCAAAGTGGAGGATAATGTGCTTCTTTAGTTTAATCATAACTAAATAACTAACCCTAAAAAAGGGTTCAAGAATAAGTCAAAAGTACATGATTAAATATGCTTAGATGAGGAATATGAATTGTATTCTACAATGAATTAACCATGTAGGATATACAGTTGTGGTTAAAAGTTTATCACTGTGATAATGGGCTATTGATTATACATCACACTTCCCTTTTAAAAAAGCAAAAACAAAAATTGACTGCACAACTTAGTTTTTGTCTAGTCAACACAGGGCCAAAAATATTCATACAGGGTCAAATGTATAGATTACTATACCTTTTATATACCCACACCCATATTTGGATAAATATCACGTAGCAAGTTGCAACAATCTTCTGGCACATGTTCTGCTATCCATGCACACTTTCCATCCATCAAATCATTCATTTGCCATCTACTTTAAAGTTGCACAGAATGACTAACACAGGTTGAGTCAATCACAGTGCTAACACAGAGAGCAAACCATCCACAATTGTTAAAGGAAATTTGTATTACTGTTTTAAAGTGTTTGTACTCTTAGTGTTTAGCTTCATTTAAACTTAGTGTGTGGGTGACATTAGTGTGATCACTGCATGAGGAAGCTGCTGGACAAACCCTGATATGGCCAACGAACTCACATATCTTCAGTTTACATATAGGGAGTTGTTTCTCTTTGTATGCTCCACCTAAGAATGGAATGCAAGCTGTCTGACTATATAATAAAGAACATACAAGTGCCCCGGCGCGAATCCTCTATGACTCGTCTCATACACGTCGCTGTGTGGAGACTGTGTCGGGGCACCGTCCATGTACATGTAAAAAGCGCTGAGTCTGTGTTTTGTTAAAATCTCCCAATTCTTTTAATCTTTGGGCTGAAGGAAGGACAATACTCGGTGTATAAATGCTCAATCAACAATATTTTATTTCCATATAATTCAACACTTAAGAGCATAAGAACCATCATGATGGGGAGACCTGCCTGCAGAGGGTCACCGCAAGTCTCAAAATGGTGACGGGTTAGTCAGCCTTTTATAGTCTCTAGTAGCCCCCACCTAGTCGTAAAAGCCTAAACATTCACATTCTTTCTCTCTTACGGCGCCTAAGTTATGACCTCGGCTCCCTGTCTTTCTGCTCTCTGTAAAGGTGGGGGTATGGAATGTAGTCTGTTTCTCCCATTATCAGTACAAGGCCCTCTGCACCCAACATTCTCTTCATGATTCAGCAGTATGCAATGTCAAGAAACAGTGTAACACATTCAACAGTGTCGAATAATACAGGTCAATCCAATAGATCTAATGATTTTCACACTCTTTTAAGTCAGAAGTATAATGCCAACTAAAACTACATACTGATCACATACTCTATATTAAGGGGTATAATATGATCTACAGCAGTATCATAATTCAACTACTTTAATTACATATATAAGGTAACATATGATAACAGAATAATCTCACAGTTTCTTGCCTCCTGAGTTTTCTCTTAACAACAATCATATTCTATAAGACATCTTCAATGAATGGGTAAAATTGGGTTACTCAGGATCTGGTTTGAAATAAAATTCTATACTAAACTATAATAGTTTATCAAACCTGTACATTATGGTGTTGTATGGACTAGAATGATTATAAGAAAAATAAACATATAAGAAAATAACTGATTGAGGCATCTTGATTCTGTATGCGTTCTATTTTAATCTACTGAAGAGGTGTCACCAGACAATGTTAAACTGTTTTTATGCTGACTGTGGAACTTTAATTTTGATAATTTGTTGTCAGTACAATTGCCCTTTCATTTGATTTGATCCTCCATAACGACTGCAAGTTACCACGACAGTGTAGGCTGCTAGGCAAAAGAGGCAATCTCATATGATTATTCACATTGAAGAATATAGTCCCTTCCATAAGCGCTTGAGCTTAAATCACAGCCTCCCTAGTCTCTCTCCTGGCCTTCCACAGCCTTCTAGCCTTATTGTAGGCCTCTGTCTATTCTCTGTCAAACCTCAAACCATTATTGAAGGCTGTCTCTTCCTTCTCTTGGGCTCCTATGGCCCTCCAGCCTAATTGTAGGCTGTCTCCATTGCCCTGTGTTAATCCTTAAGCCTTTCACATGCTCTTGGTTGTCTTGCCAGGCCTAGTACAGCCTTCAAGCTTTTATTGCGGGGTCTATATATATATATATATATTTTTTTTACTAGCCTTCATTTGCATATCACAGTCTCTCTTCTGTCTGTCAGCCTCCCTCAACCCTTGAGCATTTATCACAGGGTCTCTGGATTCTGACAACCCTTAAACCGTTATTGCATAGTCATTTTATGTTCTGCTTTTCCGTATCCTCTTGTGTTATCTAAATAAATCAAAGTGATTTTTTCCAAATGATCTCTTCTCATTAAAATGAATCATGTAAGAATGATTTACAGGGGTACTGCTTAAGGCTCTGAACATTGTTTAGAAGTTTTTCTTCTGCATTTAACTTTCCCAGAGTCTCATTTTTAGCAAAAAACCCAATATATTTTAAGTCCTCAGTAAAACAGGTTGTTTAATAAAATGCAGCATATTTGGACTGCACTGGTAATTAGTCAGAGTAATAATATTTGTGCCCATGATTTTACAAGTAAGTGTATTCACAGTTCACCAGACTCTATACACTATCAGTCTCTCAGACATTATACTGCCGCTGCTTTATTGAATTTCAAAACGAATGTCCTAATATGTGGATCTAATTTTTCTCAGGAACAAAAATCAGGTAAAAAAAGAAATCTGGTAATTCTTTGTTTTTACATTCCTCAGGTCCCAATCAACACAAATAGCAAAGAGAAATTAAAAATGCATGCCATTAAAGAGTTCGGGTCTTAGGGTGTTAACCTTCCTGAATATCTTAAAGATCCTAATTTTAATTTCTTTTGTCCTGAGACAATACACAAAAGGATTTACAAGAGATGGACCGAGGATGGTGCCAATTAACAAACCCTGGCGTTCTTCAAGAGTTAACACCACACCAAACCTGGTCAAAATAACAATGATAACAAGGGGACAGTATACACATATTACACAAATCAGGTGACTCACAAGAGTGCTTCCCATTTTCTTTCTGTCATTATTTGATAATATTTTCACAAAAAACAAGATCCCACAATATGAAAGACAAATGAAAGTGAATGTGGAAAATGACAGAAAAAATGATATAATGGCAACTTGGTTGAAATATTTCTCTGGGTTAACACAAGTGGTTCGTATTACTGCAGCATAGTCACAGAAAGTGTACCTGAGCCTTGAATAGCAGTGAGGGAGAGGTGCAAGTGTTACAAGTGTAAAAAGCACAAAACTACAGGCAACAATCCACAGAATGTATGTAAATACTAGTATACGTGTATTTGTTAAATAACTATGATACTGAAGAGGATAAATTATAGCAATTAAACGATCAAATGCCATAATTGTTAAAGAAAACATCTCCATTGTTCCTCCCAACTGGAAAACATACATTTGAATTAAGCACTCCACATATGATATGGTATTAACACCAGCAAGTAGAACCCCGATCATTGTTGGAGTGGCACTAGAGGTATAGAAGATGTCAACAACAGCAAGATTGCAAATCAGAAGATACATTGGTTTGTGTAACTGCTTGTCAGAAACAATGAAGATGATATTGACCAAACTTGCAAAAACAGCTAGTAAATAGGTTATCAGCATAACCACACCAACTGCTACAGGCCTTTTGACTGTGTCAAACCCACCTATAATAAAATAAGTTAGTTTGATCGAAGCATTCTGTAAAGACATATTGAGCAAGTATTAAATTACAATGAGTTTCAAAATGCAGCTGAAGAAGTAAAATTATAGCACATACAGTTGTTAAAAAAACGGTAACAACATTTCTAAACCTAAACAGGTTTGGGTTAAGAGTGCTTTCACGTTTTAAGTCTCACAACGAGAGGAAGTTTTAACTTGGCAGCTTCCTCATCCAATCACGCTGGATATCAATCCTCTGTATTTACATGTCTCCAGAGACTGCAGATTACTTAGAACTTAGAACTTTTTATCGTCATTGTACAGCTGCTTGCACAGTGAAATTAGGTAGCAAGAGGACAAAGGTGTGAAAATAAAGAAAACAACATACAAGAAAGAAAAAGAAAAACAATATAAGAACAATATGTACACTATATACATGATGTTTGGGTTACAGGAAGCATTGTGGGGGTGTGTACAAGGGCATCGTAATAAAATATAATAAAAAATAAGTAAAGGTGGAAGAGTTATGGTTGTTAAGGATAGGGATGGAAATTGCACCTCTGCCAAAATATTGCACAGCAACAAAATATTGCACAGAAAAAAAATGGTAGCGACAGAATACTTGTGTGGGAGAGGTCTGCTCACACTCTTAATTTGTATTTATGGTTCTGACAACCCACAGGTAGAAGCTGTTCTTCGGTCTCTTGGTTTTACACCTGATGGATCTGAACCCTTTTCCAGAGGGCAGATGTTGAATAGATGGTGGTTAGGACGGAGGTGGTCTTTTATAATTGCCCTGGCTCTGGAGAGACATCTAGAGCTGGCAATGGAGTCCAGGGAGGACAGTGGACTGCTGATCACCTTCTCTGCAGTTCTGGTGACCCTCTGGAGTCTCTTCTTATCGGCTGTTGTGCAACCAGCATACCACATGGGGATGGTGTGCACCAGCATGCTCTTGATTGTAGCTTGAAAGGAGGACACTAGTAGGTCAGTCTGCAGCCTGTTCCAACTCAGAACCCTCAAGAAATGGAGGCGCTGCTGGGGTTTCTTCACCGGGGCTGATGTGTTTGTAGTTCAGGATAGGTCCTCGGAAATGTGGATACTGAGGAAACTTAAAGGAAGACAACCTCTCAACAAAGTCGCCTTTTATGGATAGGGGAGGGGGATCAGTTTTTGTCTTGTGGAAGTCCATGACCACTTCCTTGGTTTTCCTGCTGTTGAGGGTCAGGTTATTGTGGTCACACCAGTCTGTCAAATGTTGGATCTCATCTCTGTAGGTGGTGTCGTCTGTTCTATTTAATTTCAAATATTGTATAACAAGACAAAACTGCAAACATGAATGTAATTTTATTTTTGTCACTCTTAACTAGGGATGGGTATCGTTTAGGTTTTATCCGATACCGGTGCCAAATCGGTACTTTTGAAACGGTGCTGGTACTTAAACGGTGCTCGAACCGGTGCTTAAAGAATGGAGAACACAAACTTCGTCCAAAAACCTCTCGTTTTTGTTTTTAGCAGTCTCTTTCCTCAAGAGTTAATACTAGGGCTGGGCTATATCATACCGTTCACGGTAATACCGGTGTAATTTTGGGCAACGATAGGAAAATGAAATATCGTGATAGAATATGGGTAAAACGCGCATGCGCAGTGCCTATGTTTTCATATGCACATGGCGGCGACACAGAATGAGAAGAGGGAAAGTGGATCGTTAAATGAAACGGATGAACCAGAACTGGTTTGTAAAAATGCTGCAACTTCAGTGGTGTGGAACTGGTTTAGCTTTCGTCCGTCAGATACACAACAAAGCACTATTTTTGGTAACGCATGCTAGCGGGCCATCGTTATTACCGTGTTGTTTGGAAAATACGGCGCACTTAAAATCAATCCTTTGATTTTTCTTTAAATCGACAGTGCCCCTTATAATCCCGTGTGCCTTATGTATGAATTCTGGTTGTGTTTACTGACCTCGAAACGATTTTATGTGGTACACGGCGCTCGAAAATCTGTCAAATGTTTTAGTACGACTTTGCTAAGCTACGAAGCCGCACGGCTTGATGGATTGTCGGAGCATTACGGCTATTGTAGGCAGGCAGGAGCCTCGCGGAGTGATACGTACTGTGCTTCAACATAATATTACCGTATTGTGTGTGTATAACCTCTTTTTAAGTTTTGTGGATATTATACGTGGTTATGCTGAGGATATGTCGGCCAATTTCCACTGGAAATGCCTTTTGGTTAAACTGTCAGCAAGGAATTTGCACTGTTACATTTTTATATAACTTTATTGCACATAAAAAAAAACAGCTGCTTGTTTAAGTGAAAATACATTGATGGTGTTTTTTGCACTAATAAAGTTGTGGAGTTGTAAAGTATTTTGTCTAGTGTCAATTATATTGTCAGTTATATCGTTATCGCAAATTTACAAATGTATATCGTGATAAATATTTTTGGTCATATCGCCCCGCTCTAGTTAATACCACACCAAACCTGGTGAAGATAATGCGAACAAACGCAGGACAGTAATGAACAATTACACAAATTAAGTGACTCACAAGAGTGCTCCCCATTTTCTTTTTTTCATTATTTGAAGGTAATTTCACATAAAGTAAGATTCCATAATATGAAAGACAAATGAAAACAAAAGTGAAAAAGAAAAAAAAATGCTATAGTGGCAACTTCATTGAAATATTTCTCTGGATTAACACAGGTGGTTCTTATTACAGCAGCAAAGTCACAGAAGCTGTACTTCAACTTGGAGCTGCAGTGTGGGAGGGGGACAACAGTTGCAGGCATATAACACACAAAACACCAGGCAATGAACCACAGAATAAATGTAAGAACAAGAACACGTGTGTTTGTTAAATAACTGTGATACTGGAAAGGATAAATTATTGCAATGAATCTATCCAAAGCCATAAATGCTAAAACAAATGACTCCATTGATGTTCCCAAAGTGAAAACACACATTTGAATTAAACACTCCACATAGGATATAGTATTAACACCTGCAAGTAGAACCCCAATCATTGTTGGATTGCAACTGGAGGTGTACACTATATCAACAACAGCAAGGTTGCAAATCAGAAGATACATTGGTTTATGTAATCTCTTGTCAGAAATAATATAATAATAATAATAATGCATTGGATTTATATAGCGCTTTTCAAGGCACCCAAAGCGCTTTACAGTGCCACTATTCATTCACGCTCACATTCACACACTGGTGGAGACAAGCTACTGTTGTAGCCACAGCTGCCCTGGAGCAGACTGACAGAAGTGAGGCTGCCATATCGCGCCATCGGCCCCTCTGGCCAACACCAGTAGGCACCAGTAGGGTAAAGTGTCTTGCCCAAGGACACAACGACCAGGACAGAAAGGCCAGGGATCGAACCGGCAACCTTCCGGTTACAGGTGCGCTTCCCAACCCCCTGAGCCACGGATGATATTTGCCATATTGGCAAAAACAGCAAGAAGATATGTTATTGGTATAGCCACACCAACAGCAATAGGTCTACTGAGTGTATCAAAACCATCTATAATAAAGTGTGTTACATTGATTGAAGCATTCTGTAAAGACATATTCCGTTTGGAAGTTGAAGAAGAAGAAGAAGAAGAAGGAAAAAAGCAAAACAAATATGGATAAAGTACGTGGTAAATCTTTTTTTATCAGATTACACAAACACCTCTGAGCTCAGTCAAACATCTTTGTTTTTACTAGGCAATATTTAAACTTCTCATTTTAAGGCTTGGAAAAACAGTACGTTTTGATTGGACACCTCCCTCTTCCAAGCAAATTAGACATAAGAATGTGAAATGTCTATATTGCATCAGATACTGAAAAAAATGATATCATCCCCTCAATGGAAGGATAAAGGTGGATTGGAAGTAAATGCTCACATGCTTACAATAACCTGCATTTATTTGTTTTCAGCTGACTTTGCCACACCATTTGGATCAATTAACAAAACAAAAGCCACTGTGCCTGTGTCCCAATTCAGCGGTACCATTGGTAGGGCCGGGGCATTTGAAAGCAGCAAGAACATAAAGGCCAAAAGTGAATGGCTGTTAAATGGGACCTGACCTCCATCATCAAATCATGTCTCCCTTTTTAAGGCTTTTGCCGGGACCAGGAAAGAGTATGGAGGACCACAAGAGCCACGCGCATCGAAATAAAAAATTCTGTGCTTAATTTTAATAAACTGCATTCAGATCCATATATCATATATCCATATATCCAAACCATGTGAATTCTTAATTTAAGCAGCAAATGTATTATCTGACTTTGAAACGTGGAGGCAGAAGAAGTAAACACCCTGAATCAAAAGTGTTTTGCTGCAAAATAGATCCAAACGTATGAGTAACTGTGTATGAGTAACACCTTTTCAAGTCAAATGCACATTAAAAAGCATCTCAATAAGAACAGTTAAGTCAGTGAGAATCAATAGTAAATCAGTTTGAAATATAGACAGCATTTTTTTTCTCTCAAATATATACACTCACAACATCAGTTCGGTCATTTTCCAGTCGACTCCAAACTTGTCCAGCCCTGACACGGCATAGAGGTTTGTCCCGTGGAAAAGTTCCCACTTGCAGAGACCGTACGGATGAAGCAAAGTCTGCAGCGTGAGCTCGGCTGGTGAAGGGGAGAGAAAAAAAAATCCGGTGCGCTTCACCTCGCATACATGCACCTCAGAAACTTTGAAGAAGCGGCATCCGTCTTGTGTCCAGATAGCGTGAATCCACGTTAATCCAAAAATGTCGCAGTAAAGGCGTTCAGCAGATAACAATATTATATCCCGAAAACAGCGTTGCGGCGGCTTCACCCCTTGCCGTGGAAACACACCTCCGTGATCCGGTGAATTGGTGATCTTCCCGACGTCTGCGTCGAGGCTAGCCTGGTCTGTTTCCGCGAAGTATGGCAGACATCTACTTTGCCGCGATGTACCTTTTCCTGTATTAGTCATCAGCTGCTCGAAAATACTGCATACTGAGGTCCAAGAGAAGATGTTCAGGCGCCATTTTATAATGTCGGGTTGTGTTTAGTGGTTGAGAGGAGGCGGCAAAACACTTAGCAGGCTAGTCAAAAGAATACACACTCACGCCGGCATGGGGAATTCCACAGTGTGTTCTTTAATACACGTTCTCTTCGTCAACCATATAAGCCCGGTTGAACGGCTGCAGCTTAACAAACAGCGCACAGTGTTCATACAACCCATACGTCGCAAAAGAAAGGTATCTGGAGAGGTAAAACATGAAATCCGTCCCTCCACATGCACTAGCGTGCAAGCACATGTCCACACAATCACCGAGAGAGAGAGGGCAGTGGCACAAACTGATGACACCATCAACCGTCGACTTGGGTGTCTTAAAGGGACACCACACCATTGTGACTGTTACACACTGGTCGTGTCCAAATTCATGGGCTGCATCCTCCTGAGGATTAATTCGGAGGAGTCTACGAATTTGGACAGCCTTCGGCGCGTCGCTGTGATGTAATCGGTCTACAAATGCGGCCTCAGGAGGATGCAGCCCATGAATTTGGACACGACCACTGTATAAATGTAACAGGCCTCAGTGCTGGTTCTAACAGTCTGAGCTGCTTCCAGCTTTATTTGTGAAGAGCACAGCAGCTTACAAAACACGTAGCTAGCTCGTACAGCTGCGACGTAAAATTTTCATAAGCTAAAATGACCTTAAAATAACGGGGCTATGTGGGGTGATGCTAGCGTTAGCCATGTTAGCACGTTACCTTCAACAGGTGGTCAGACTGAGTAAACGGGCACTCAGTCAGAGGTTGGGCTCTCCGTTTCGCTGCAGGCTCCCTTCATTCTTCACATATCCGTGGAGAGCCGAGTGTAAATCCCAAGGCTGAACGGCCTTTGTACAAGCACACACGCTTGGTAGCAGGGCGAAGCTATGAGCTAGAAAATCCAGGCTGGCAGACAGCCTGTGTCTGACCAACCAATCAGAGAGCTCCTTACATCCCACGGTGTGGCTAATTTGAATAGCAGCAGGATTTTTAAAATGAAGTAGTTAATCCAACTGCTAATCCAACTGCTAATCCACATGTTAATCCCTGAGCGAACAGGAAAGGGAAATGGATTTTGAAATGCAGTTTATTAAAGTGCAATTTGAAAAAGGTTTTTGAAATGCAGTTTATTAAAGTGCAATTCGAAAATGTTTTTTGAAATGCAGTTTATTAAAGTGCAATTCGAAAATGTTTTTATTAAAGTGGAATTCGAAAATGTTTTTTGAAATGCAGTTTATTAAAGTGGAATTCGAAAATGTTTTTTGAAATGCAGTTTATTAAAATTAAGCACAGAATTTTTTATTTCGATGCGCGTGGCTCTTGTGGTCCTCCATAAAAGAGTGGTGTGACGACTGGAACGCTGCTCATACAGAGTGTGTAAAAGCCTGTATCAATAAAACGCATAGCAAGGTGCAATGCCGTGTGTGGGGGTCCTCATTCTTGTCATACTCAAGAAGTACCAAAGGCTGAGAGAAAAGCTTGAGAAGATGTGGAGGTTGAAGGGAACAGTGGTCGGAGTGGTAATGGGAGCACTTGGGCAGTGACCTCCAAGCTAGGTGATTGGCTCCAACAGATCCCAGGAACAACTGTCACGGCTGGGTTAACAACATCCAAGATTCCTATCCAGAAGAGTTGTAGGAACAGAAAAGATACTGCGCAGGACTCTCAAGCATTTGATGTGCGACTGATCATATGCAACTTCATGAAACAATCATTATTGCACAATTTGTTAAAGAACAGCTACCTAAAACTGCAAAGAAGTCAATAATCTCCTTAATAGTGTTACATCCTCACTTTGTATGACTCTGGATAGTCTGAAAAACAAAGTTTTACAACTCTGAAATGCATACCTTAGCAGATAACCCTAAGTAGTCGTCGTTGTCATCGTCGTCGTTGTTTTTTGTTGCTCTATAAAAAGCCCGATGTAAAACTAAGGCATGCTATTTTTCATCAGAACCACCCTTGTGCTGCTACTGTTGTGGTGCAGTAGCTCCACCACCCCAGAAGTGGATTTGTGTACTCAAGTTTATATGTTGAAAATTATAAAAGTTAATGGAGTCTGACTAAACTGATACCAGCATACAAATTGCTAGGCCCAAAGTTGTTATACTGGAGCATGAAAAATATATTTTGGCGTGTTGGGAGCGGCAAGTTATTTCCCATCATGCCTTGGGAACATGTGTTGCTGTTGAAGATGAGGAAACTGTGTTATTTACATCTGTTATTGTTACATGACTCTTAATTGTTCCTGTTAAAGCTACAGTGTAAATTATTATTAACTCACACAAGAGAAAGTCAAAGTCCTAGGTATAGAGGACTGAAAATGTCCTCTGGTGTGATGCTTTTGGGCATCACTCCAGAGGATACAGTTGTCATACAACCGGATCGAATGTCTTTAAAAAGGTTTTAAAACCAGTTTATGAAATTAGTTTGAGTGATTTTAGTCCTATTTGGCCATTTGGAGTTTGCCATCATATATTTTAAATTTAATGTGCAATTTTACCCACCATAGATGTACTGTTATGCAGCCCTCCAAAAAAAAACAAAAAACAAAAAACTAACTGCATATGGCTTTAAGTGAATAAAAAAAAATCAAAAACCAAAGATTTTCTATTATCATCATCTTTTTTATTCCATTTCTTACAATATGACATGCATAAAATAACCAAAAAATGTGCTTCAAATTTTAACATATCTTTGAAAAAGACATATCAGGTCAGGGGAGATGCATTTATCACTCTTATATTATAATGATAATGTAATGGAAAGTATTTGCCTTGCAAAACATTTCTTGCCACAGCAAAGGGCACATTCAGGTTGCAGCTTAATGAGGATGTTTCAAAGTGTTAACTGACAAATACAGTCAGCACTAATATTTCATATAATATATCCATTTGTGAGTTAGCAGCACACTTCAGTATGTGGGTTGTACCCCAAAAAACTAAAAAAAATGTTTTTATTTTATAGAAAAAAAATCTATGAAGATCATTTCAAAATGTAGACATCTTTCTTTTCACGGTCCGTTCCTATCCCATCTGACGTTTTCTATTTTAGTAGTTGAGTCAACAAAAAGATCCTCTTACTATCTTGACGTGACCCTTGACTTCTTACAGTTACTACATTTTTTAATGACAACCTTAACTGTTTTCACAAAGGAAATAAATATTCTGAGGTTCATAAGTCTGCTCAGACAACATTAACACGCTAATTTGTTATTTTGTTTCAAAATAAAGTAATTACTTAATTGTTATTGTCACACAGTGTTGCTCACAAAAAACAATAAAAAATCAGTAAAAAACTATCAAAGAATCAATGAGAGAAGATGTTAGTTCGGTACTTGAATCGTAATCTTCTGGTCTATGGATTTTAATCAAAACTCAGAAAAGTCCCAGAGTGAATTGTAACAATTTGTGTTTCAGAATTTAATTGTGTAAGAAAATTATCTTCAACATTTTTGCATTAAATGTGACTTCTCACCTAAATAGGGTTCACAAGTTCACAAATCACTAAACAAGATTTAGAAAGTACATATATGAATATTTTAATAGTTCAGTGCAATTCAATTTTATTTATATATCGCCAAAGCACAACAACAGTCGCCTCAAGGCACTTTATATTGTAAGGTATTTCTGCCCAGTATGTAAGTGTATTCACAGTTCACAAGACTCTAACCAGCTGTGTTAACCTTCCTGAATATCATAAAGATCTTACTTTTAATTTCCTTTGTCCTGAGACAATACACAAAAGGATTTACAAGAGATGGACCGAGGATGGTGCCAATTAACAAACCCTGGCGTTCTTCAAGAGTTAATACCACACCAAATCTGGTCAAGATAACAATAACAAACTGAGGACAGTATAAACATGATACACAAATCAGATGATTCACAAGAGTGCTTCCCATTTTCTTTTTGTCATTATTTGATAATATTTTCACAAAAAATAAGATCCCACAATATGAAAGACAAATGAAAGTGAATGTGGAAAATGACAGAAAAAATGATATAATGGCAATTTGGTTGAAATATTTCTCTGGGTTAACACAAGTGGTTCGCATTACTGCAGCATAGTCACAGAAAGTGTACCTGAGCCTCGAATAGCAGTGAGGGAGAGGTGCAACTGTTACAGGTGGAAAAAGTGCAAAACTACAGGCAACAATCCACACAATGTAAATACTAGTGTACGTGTATTTGTTAAATAACTATGATACTGAAGAGGATAAATTATAGCAATTAACCGATCAAATGCCATAATTGTTAAAGAAAACATCTCCATTGTTGCTCCCACCTGGTAAACATACATTTGAATTAAGCACTCCACATATGATATGGTATTAACACCAGCAAGTAGAACCCCGATCATTGTTGGAGTGGCACTAGAGGTATAGAAGATGTCAACAACAGCGAGATTGCAAATCAGAAGATACATTGGTTTGTGTAACTGCTTGTCAGAAACAATGAAGATGATATTGACCATACTTGCAAAAACAGCTAGTAAATAGGTTATCAGCATAACCACACCAACTGCTACAGGCCTTTTGACTGTGTCAAACCCACCTATAATAAAATGTGTTAGTTTGATTGAAGCATTTTGTAAAGACATATTTAAGAAATATTAAATTACAAAACGTTTCAAGATGTAGTTGATGAAGTAAAAATATGCTGAAAATGTTAACAGTGATAAACAGTTGTAAAAAAAGAAAAAGAATCAGTTTTAACCCTTCTAAACCCAAACAGGTTTGGGTTAACCACACAACAGTGCTTTCACATTTTAAGTCTCACAACAACACAAAGTTTTAACTTGGCAGCTCCCTCATCCAATCACGCTGTATATAAAACCCTGGACTTACTGTGTGCAATGCTGAATTCAATTCAATTCAATTCAATTCAATTCAATTTTATTTATATAGCGCCAAATCACAACAAAAGTCGCCTCAAGGCGCTTTATATTGTACAATAGATCGCACAATAATAAATACAGAGAAAACCCCAACAATCATATCATATGACCCCCTATGAGCAAGCACTTTGGCGACAGTGGGAAGGAAAAACTCCCTTTTAACAGGAAGAAACCTCCAGCAGAACCAGGCTCAGGGAGGGGCGGCCATCTGCTGTGACCGGTTGGGGTGAAGAAGGAAAACAGGATGAAAGACATGCTGTGGAAGAGAGACAGATTAATAACAGATATGATTCGATGCAGAGAGGTCTATTGACACATAGTGAGTGGCTGGAAAGGAAAAACTCAATGCATCATGGGAATCCCGGCAGCCTACGTCTATTGCAGCATAACTAAGGGAGGATTCAGGGTCACCTGGTCCAGCCCTAACTATATGCTTTAGCAAAAGGAAAGTTTTAAGCCTAATCTTGAAAGTAGAGATAGTGTCTGTCTCCCGAATCCAAACTGGAAGCTGGTTCCACAGAAGAGGGGCCTGAAAACTGAAGGCTCTGCCTCCCATTCTACTTTTAATTACTCTAGGAACAACAAGTAGGCCTGCAGAGCGAGAGCGAAGATGGGGTGATATGGTGCATTCTAATGGGGTGATTATTTATGGTACTACAAGGTCATTAAGATTTAAGATGGGGCCAAAACAGGAGAAATATGTTCTCTCTTTATTTAAGACTCTTTGTATGCTGAGGAGCAGGATTTTGAATTACAGTAGTCCATTAATAAATGCATGAGTTTCAGCGTCACTCTGAGAAGGATATTTCCAATGTTACGCAAATGGGGAAGCCATATTTGTTTAATATGTCCATCCATCTTCATCCGCTTTATCCGAGATCGGGTCGCGGGGCAGCAGCCTAAGCAGAGAAGCCCAGACCTCCCTCTCCCCAGCCACCTCCTCCAGCTTATCCGGGGGAATACCAAGGCGTTCCCAGGCCAGCCGAGAGATATAATCTCTCCAGCGTGTCCTGGGTCTGCCCGGGGCCTCCTCCCGGTGGGACATGCCCGGAACACCTCACCCAGGAGGCGCCCAGGAGGCATCCTTGTCAGATGCCCGAGCCACCTCAACTGGCTCCTTTCGATGCGGAGGAGCAGCGGCTCTACTCTGAGCCCCTCCCGGATGGCCGAACTTCTCACCCTATCTCTAAGGGAGAGGCCAGCCACCCTTCGGAGGAAGCTCATTTCTGCCGCTTGTATCCGCGATCTCGTTCTTTCGGTCACTACCCACAGCTCGTGGCCATAGGTGAGGGTAGGGACGTAGATCGACCGGTAAATTGAGAGCTTCGCTTTTACACTCAGCTCCCTCTTCACCACGACGGACCGGTGCAGCGTCCGCATCACTGCAGCCGCAGCACCAATCCGTCTGTCAATCTCCGGCTCCCTTCTCCCATCACTCGCGAACAAGACCCCGAGATACTTGAACTCCTCCACTTGGGGCAGGAGCTCATCCCGACCCGGAGAGGGCACTCCACCCTTTTCCGGCTGAGGACCATGGCCTCAGATTTGGAGGTGCTGATCCTCATTCCCGCTGCTTCACACTCGGCTGCGAACCGCTCCAGTGCGAGCTGGAGGCCTTCACCTGATGAAGCCAACAGAACCACATCATCCGCAAAAAGCAGAGATGAGATTCTGAGGCCACCGAGCGAAAGCCCTCCGCCACTTGGCTGCGCCTAGAAATCCTGTCCATAAAAATTATGAACAGAACCGGTGACAAAGGGCAGCCCTGGCGGAGCCATCACCCACCGGAAACGAGTCCGACTTATTGCCGGCAATGCGAACCAAACTCTTGCAACGGTTGTATAGGGATCGAATGGCCCGTAGCAATGGGCCAGACACCCCATACTCCCGCAACACCTCCCACAGGACACCCCGAGGGACACGGTCGAATGCCTTCTCCAAGTCCACAAAACACATGTAGACTGGTTGGGCAAACTCCCATGCACCCTCAAGTATCCTTGAGAGGATAAAGAGCTGGTCAGTGTTCCGCGACCAGGACGAAAACCGCATTGTTCCTCCTGTATCCGAGGTTCGACTAACGGACGAACTCTCCTTTCCAGCACCCTGGCATAGACTTTCCCAGGGAGGCTGAGGAGTGTGATCCCCTGTAGTTGGAACACACCCTCCGGTCTCCCTTCTTAAAGATGGGGACCACCACCCCGGTCTGCCAGTCCAGGGTACTGCCCCTGATCTCCACGCAACATTGTAGGCGTGTCAGCCAGGACAGCCCTACAACATCCAGAGCCTTCAGGAACTCGGGGCGGACCTCATCAACACCAGGGGCTCTGCCACCAAGGAGTTGTTTAACTGCCTCAGTGACCTCGCCCCCAGAAATTGGCGGGTCATTCCCCTCATCCCCAGACTCTGCTTCCTCCTCGGAAGACGTGTCAGTGGGATTAAGGAGGTCCTCGAAGTATTCCTTCCACCGCCTGACAATTTTCTCAGTCGACGTCAGCAGCGCTCCGCCAGCACTATACACAGTGCAGGTAGAGCACCGCTTTCCCCTCCTGAGACGCCTGACGGTTTGCCAGAATCTCTTCGAGGCAGTCCGAAAGTCTTTTTCCATGGCCTCTCGAACTCCTCCCACACCCGAGTTTTGCTTCAGCCACTGCCCGAGCCGCATTCCGCTTGGCCTGTCGATACCTGTCGGCTGCCTC
Organism: Oreochromis grahami; assembly: GCA_029532605.1. Lineage (NCBI taxonomy): Eukaryota > Metazoa > Chordata > Actinopteri > Cichliformes > Cichlidae > Oreochromis > Oreochromis grahami. Next base: position 31,935 of record JAQSNX010005141.1, read on the forward strand.
CGGAGTCCCACAGGCTAACCAAGCCCGATAGGACTCCTTCTTCAGCTTGGTGGCTCCCTTCACCTCTGGTGTCCACCATTTGGTTCGGGGATTACCACCACGGCAGGCACCAACCACCTTGCGGCCGCAGCTCAATGCAGCAGCCGGCGATGGAGACGCTGAACATGGTCCATTCGGACTCAATGTCCCCAGTCTCCCTCGGAATGCTGTTGAAGCTCTGCCGGAGGTGTGAGTTGAAGATCTCGCGGACTGGGGCCTCTGCTAGACGTTCCCAGCACACCCTCACTACGCGTTTAGGTGCACCGGGTCTGTCCAGCGTCCTCCCCCGCCACCTGATCCAACTCACCACCAGGTGGTGATCAGTTGACAGCTCAGCCCCTCTCTTTACCCGAGTGTCCAGAACATATGGTCGTAGGTCTGGTGATACGATTACAAAATCGATCATCGACCTGCGGCCTAGAGCGTCCTGGTGCCACGTGCACTTATGGACACTCTTATGTTCGAACAAGGTGTTCGTTATGGCCAAACTGTGATTTGCACAGAAGTCCAATAACAAAACACCGCTCGGATTCAGATCAGGGAGGCCGTTCCTCCCAATCACGCCCCTCCAGGTCTCGCTGTTGTTACCCACATGAGCATTGAAGTCTCCCAGCAGGACAACAGAGTCTCCCGGTGGGGCACCTTCCAGCACCCCCGAGGGACTCTAAGAAGGCTGGGTACTCTGAACTGCCACTCGGCGCATAAGCGCAGATGACAGTCAGGACCCTTTCCCCGACCCTAAGGCGCAGGGAACAAACCCTCTCATCCACCGGGAAAAACCCCAATGTACCAGCAGCAAGCCGAGGGGATATTAGAATACCCACCCCAGCCCGCCGCCTCTCACCAGGGGCAACTCCAGACTGAGACAGAGTCCAGCCCCTCTCTAGGAGACTGGTTCCAGAGCCCAAGCCATGCGTAGAGGTGAGCCCGACTATATCTAGCCGGTACCTCTCAACCTCACGCACTAACTCAGGCTCCTTCCCCACCAGAGAGGTGACATTCCATGTCCCTATTGCCAGTCTTGGCAGCCGGCGATCAGTCTGCCAGGGCCTCCGCTCCTGGCTGCCGCCCAGCACACAATGCACCCGACCCCTATGGCGCCTCCTGCGGGTGGTGGGCCTGCGGGAGGATGGGCCCATGTCTCCTCTTCGGGCTGTGCCCGGCCGGGCCCCATGGACTAAGGCCCGGCCACCAGACGCTCGCCCTCGGGCACCCTCCCGGGCCTGGCTCCAGGGCGGGCCCCGGTAACCCTATCCCGGGCAGGGTAAACTGTTCCCTCGATGTTTTTTTCATAAGGGTCTTCTGAATCGCTCTTTGTCTGGTCCCTCACCCAGGACCAATTTGCCATGGGAGACCCTACCAGGGGGCAAAAGCCCCCAGACAACATAGCCCCTGAGATCCCTGGGACACACAAACCCCTCCACCACGATAAGGTAGCGATTCACGGAGAGGAATCCTGGTCAAAAATGACTCCAAGGTTCCTCACAGCATTACTGGAGGCCAAGGTAATGCCATCCAGAGTAAGAATCTGCTTAGATACCATATTTCTAAGATTTTCAGGGCCGAGTACAATAACCTCAGTTTTATCTGAATTAAGAAGCAGAAAGTTAGCGGCCATCCAGGTCTTTATGTCTTTAAGACATTCCTGCAGTTTAACTAATTGGTCTGTGTTACCTGGCTTCATGGATAGATAGAGCTGCGTGTCATCTGCATAGCAGTGAAAATTTATGCTATGTCTTCTAATGATGCTGCCTAAGGGAAGCATGTATAATGTAAGAGGCATACAGTTCATTACCTCTCCCTCCCCTGGGCAGATCTGATCATAACCTGGTGCACCTTGTCTCTGTGTATGAGCCCTTAGTGCGCAGGGAGCCACCAGCCACCAGCACACTCCTGAGATGGTCGGAGGAGAGCGAGGAGGCTCTTAAGGATTGTTTTGAGTCGACTGTGTGGGAGGTGATCTGTGACGACCACGGAGAGGACATCGACAGCCTTACTACATGCATAACTGACTATATTAATTTCTGTGTGGATAACACCGTACCTACCAGGACTGTACGGTGTTTCTCCAACAACAAACCTTACCCCAGAAATTAAAGCTGTCCTCAAGCAGAAGAGGAGGGCCTTCAAATCCAGAGACAAAGAGGAGTTGAAAAGGGTGCAGAGAGAGCTGAGGGGACTGATAAGGAATGGGAAGGACAGCTACAGGCAGAAGATGGAGAACCAGCTTCAGCAAAACAACGTTGATGAAGTCTGGAGAGGCCTCAGAACCATTTCGGGCCACAAACATCAGAACTCTCTGCCTGGGTGGGATGTGAGGTGGGCAAATGAACTGAATCATTTCTTCAACAGATTTGATTCATCCACGAGGCAGTCTCCAACATCGGCTGCAGACTCACCCAACCCCACTGCTGCTGTTCCACCTCTGACACCTCAGACACTTCACACATGAGCAGGGTGAATAGAGGAGTATTCACCCTGCTCACGCCTCCCCACCCCCAACAACAGCATCCAATACACACTCAACACAAGGCTCCAGCCTGTCTCTCTCAACCACCCAGGTTAGGACGGAACTGAGGAGGATTAAAGCCAAGAAGACAGCGGGTCCAGATGGCATCAGCTCGAGGGTCGTTAGGTCCTGTGCAGACCAACTGTGTGGGGTGATGGAGCACCTCTTCAACCTGAGCCTGAGGGTGGGAAGAGTCCCACAGCTCTGGAAAACCTCCTGTGTTGTACCAGTGCCAAAGACTTCACGCCCCAAGGACCTCAACAGCTACAGGCCGGTGGCTCTGACATCCCACCTGATGAAGACCCTGGAGCGGTTGGTCCTGGCTCAGCTTCGGCGCCTGGTGAGCTCATCACTGGACCCACTTCAGTTTGCCTACCAACCTGGCATTGGAACGGATGATGCCGTCATTCACCTCCTACATCGTTACCCCGCTCACCTGGAGACTGCTGGAAGCACTGTGAGAATCATGTTCTTTGATTTCTCCAGTGACTTCAACACTATTCTTCCCTCGGTTCTGAAGGACAAGCTGGAGAACTCTGGAGTGGACCATCACCTCACTACCTGGATTTTGGACTACCTCACCGACCAACCGCAGTATGTGAGGACTCAGGGCTGTGTGTCGGACAGGGTCGTCTGCAGTACGGGGGCCCCACAGGGAACGGTTCTGGCTCCGTTCCTCTTCACCATCTACACTGCAGACTTCTCCCACAACTCCACCCAGTGCTTCCTGCAGAAGTTCTCTGATGACTCTGCAATAGTCGGCCTCATCACTGATGGGGACGACAAGGAGTACAGAGGACCGACTGGAGCCGCTCCAGTGCTGTTTGTGGACTGTGGACTGTTCTCTGTTTGGCCTCTTCGTCATGGCTCCATTGGATCTGCGTGGACCTGCGTTTCCTGAGCTTTGCCATAGTTCCTGAAGTTGCATTTTTATGTGTTTCGTGTTGTTTACTGTTGTAGCATGACTGTTGTTTAAGTTTTCTACAGTTCTTTCTGGTACTGTTTTCACATATTAAACTGACTGTTACAGTTTTTGAAGAAAAAAACTGAAAAAAAGGGAATTTCTTTCTGTAATTGTCCTGGCTATCCTATAACATGGCCATTCACCATGTAGGACACTGTCATGTATGCCGGTTTGTCCATATTGGACTGTACATTTCCCTGTTTTGGTTTTAACATCTTATCCTGCTGACCATGTATGGAGGCCGGTTAAGTCTGGATTGTACCTTTGCTGTGTTCGGCTGGGGACAGCCTTTGTTTAACCCGGGGGGGGGGGGGGGGATATGTAACCGTCACAATGGTGATGGGAGCAACATGCTTGCACGCGAATACATGGGGAGAGACAGACTTTATATGTTTTACCTCTCCAGAAAACCTTTGCAACGTAACAGGTTGTATGAACACTGTCTGTCATGTTTGATAAGCAGCAGCCATTCAACCGGGCCTTGTATGGTTGATGAAGAGAATGTGCATTAAAGGATACGCTGTGGAATTCCCAGTACCAGTGTGATCGTGTATTCTTCCTACTATCCTTCTAAGGTTTCTACCGCTTCCTCTCAACCACTGAACACAACTCAACATTGCAAACCCCAACAACAATCAAATGAAAAAAGTAAATAAAAACAAACAACCATTTAGTGTATTCCAATAATATATTATAATATAGACAGACTTGATAAAGAAAAAAACTATTTTTGGAGCGGTTTTTAAGCACAAAATTCCTATAGATTAAATAAAACATATGCAGGCCTTATACTGAGGAGATGCAGCCTATTATGCATAAATTAAGCAGATAAATGCATTGGTATAGCACTCTTCTACTCTGAGCATGTTCATATTTACTAATACACTTTCATACAGCACTTAAAGACTTTTAACAATTGTAAATAAACTGGTCCATCTCTTGAAGTGGTTCTGAGCCACAATTTAACATTTGAACTGGTATTTGTGTAGAAACGCATAAATGTGTTGTGGGTAAATGTATGCATCACACAATATTTTTAGAAAAAATGTTAGTATTTTTAACCTAATTAAATTTAAAAAATCATTTCATTTCATTTCATTTGAAATATATAAAATTATACAAATAGAGTTAATGTTTTGTCCAACTAAACTTTCTTTGAAAACAAGGCACAACTTTCACTGTGTTAACTCTTTAGTATGCTCATTAGGTTAATGACTTCTTTGTTTACAAAGGGCTGACTGGAAAGATGTGTCATACTCACCCCTCTTGAGTGAATTATCATTAGTACCTAGCTCCAGTAATGAACTTCAAAGAGTTTTGTGAAACAATACTTGTGCCTTTTATTTCTGTATTTGATATATAGATATATCAAGATTTGGGCATGATAAAGTTGGGCCCACATCATTACACATCTGAATTGAAAACCACTCATTTGTTTGTGCTGTGAAGAACAAGATGAGGAGACCAGGATTGCCACCAGGAGAATTACACCCCAGAAAATATTCTGTATGTGAACCAACTTGTTGTCCTTTGTGCTATTTGTTAAAGAAGCTTAATCTGATGATTGCACAATTTATTAAAGAGCAGCTCTGCAAACACTACTCGTACACAAGTCAAAAATCTGCAATAGTGTTACATCCTCACTTCATATGGCACTGGATACTCTGAAAAACAGTCTCAAATCGGAAGTGCTTGACTCCTTTTTATAACTCTCAAATGCGTACCTTAAAGTAGATAACCCCAAAATTTGAGAGGAAATATAATCTCACTAATTTAGAATTTAATTTAGTCTGTAAAGAGTTTGCCGCTCTATAAGAAAGCCCTCTGTAAAGCAAGGGCATCCTACCCTGAAGAAAATAAGAACAACCCTAGGTTTCTCTTCAGCACTGTAGCCAGGCTGAAAGAGCCAGCTGTGTTGAAACAAGTATTCTTTTAAACTTAGCTAGTAATGACTTTGTGAATTTCTTCACAAATAAAATTTTAACCATTAAAAAAAATGTCATAACTATCTCACAGATGTATCACTACATAGAGCTACTTTCATTACTACTTTTATTTATTTAGTCTTTCTCTCTGATGCTTGTGATTTAACTCCAGTAAACACCGAAAAGTTGAGTCTGAATATCTGAGTTCAAGAAACTTTATGACACAATTTTATGTGCATATAGGGACCTCTTGAGGAAAGCAGTGTTGTGGAAATGTATTTCAACTGAATTGGTCATGTCAGGTTTTTTAAACACTGAAATAAATTGTTGTTAGACATAAAAGTCATAGGCATGTGTGAAGTTTTGGTTTATGTACTCAAAAAAATTATAGTTTTTTTTTTGGGGGGGGGCTATTTTGGTTTTTTATCTGAAATAATATTAATCTGATATTAAATACACCTCTTGTCAGCTGTAAAATAATATAAAATGCAGTCCAAAATGGACTGAGGTCCATACAGGAGGTTTGTATTAAGACATCATATGAAACTCAAACTATATATTTCCATTAAAGTATGCATGAAAGATACAGGTTTTGAAATGACAGGGAGCATTTAGAAGTCTTTCTCAAACTGTGGTACGCGTACCACTAGTGGTACTTGAGCTCTCTCTGGCGGTACATGGGAAATTTCCTATTTTTTTAAAAAGATTAAATAATATACCATTGTGGAGGTATGCAAAGACAACACGAGAGTTTTTGCGGCTCTTCTGGAAGCCGGAGTCAACCAGAAAATGCCTCCCCGAGCATAAGTCCTCTATAAAGACCAGCCTTTCCTTCTCGCCAGCGGTCGTGACCCTGACAGAGGGCTTGTTTCCCTGGGCCTTAAAACTGCAAAGGCGGCACGGCGCTGTCACGTTGATGGTAAAAACACAGCCTTTTTCCGCGGTGCTGCCGTGCCACAATCCCAGCCACCATCCCAGCCACCATCGAAGAGTCGGATGCTCCGATTGAGAATCGGTGGGGGCGCAGAAGATGCTGTCGGTGAGTCAAGAACTATCACCTGGTTGCCAAAGCTCCTAGTAGCCAGGAGAATGCGATCCGCTCATTCTGTGAATGGTGAGGCCAGCTCGCACTGGCATCTGTCGGAGGAAGACGTGAGTTAAGAAGAATCCATTCCTAGCAAGGACAGCGTGCTCTCCATGAGCTTGTACCAGGCCCGAGATAGATAGAGGAGTTTCTCGGCCTGCTCTGCATCAGAGAGGGAGTAGTGCCGCAGCAGCAGCAGCGCCTTGAGAGCAGTGTATTTCCCTTGGGTGGGGGTATCCCAGAGGAGGGTTATCACCAGTGTTGGGACTAATGCGTTATTAAGTAACGCGTTACAGTAACTACGTTATTATTGTGGTAACGAGCATGGTAACTAGTTATTATGCCAAAACCAGGAACGCGTTACTCGTTACTGGGATTTAGATAGGCTCGTTACTCGTTACTTCGTGTGGTGGATATCGCGGAGCTTCCACAGATTCAATAACATTAGCAAGTGGTGGAGGCCAGCAGGTGGATGAAGGAAAAGGGAGGCAAGAGGAGAGACCCGAAGCGGCCGCCGGTCCGCCTGTCAGGTGAACTGAACTTCAGGTAAGAAGTTATGACCTGCAGTCTGTCGGAGTCAGATATAAACCAAGTTTAGGTGGAGTTTATTTTCGGTATGCTGACATTTTCGTACTGCGTGCTACCTAGCATGACGGAGTTTCTATACAGCTGGGTGGGTGCTATGTTACTGATGTTGAACTTTATTTTGTTCATACGGTTAATTATTACAGTTGCCAACCATCCCCTACAAAACAGAATCGTCTGGTATTCAGAGAAAATATTACGCGTTTCGTACTGAGGTGAAAAGGAACACAGTTTGTCCCAGACTTCAGCTACAATGAAAAAGACACAAAGCTGAAGCTGCACAGCTGCCTCTTCTTCTCTCATTCTCTCCCGTTTCTACTTCAATCACGAAACTGATCAATGATCAGCTGATCGGCTTTTCTCTCTTGTTTATTTATCGCCCACTTTGCGCCAGAAAGAGGAAACCAGCGGATGTCACGTTAAACAACAGCAGCACGTTTAAGCTTGATCAGCTGTTGTTAGAATTTATTTAATATTAATTTCTAGTATCAGCTGATGTTTGCTGGAGCCACAGCTGTAAAGCTGCTGGTCATGATATCGGTTTGGTTATCTGGTGAGAGGGAAACATGCAGATGAAACCAGGAGATGTCCTTACTGAATCATCAGAGCTGAACAGGTGATGGAGAAACAGGTTTACCTTTTAGGTGACATGAATGAGTTGAAGGGAAGTTATGAACTGTTTCTGAGAGACAAATAACTCCAGGATCCTTTTCTAAGTAGCTGGCAGCTGGTAACTGTGCAGGGGCGGGTCTAGCAAAGTGTTGCCAGGGGGCCAGGTAGGGCATTAACAGAGAAAGGGGGACACAAAGAAATACTTTTCTTTCTTATTCTCATTTAAAATGTCTCGCTTTTAAAAAAATAATTATCTGAGTCTTACAACAAACAATTGATAGATTGATAAATATATACCATCAGAACAGTGTACATCACTGTCACAACAGTGTTTGTTTTTATTCAAAGGCTTTATCATTTTTCCTATAATGGCTAGTCAAAATGCCCGGGACGATTGTTTTGTCCCAGTCCAGCCCTGTATGCAGCTCATCTGCAGTCTGGTGTTACCAGCAAGATTGCCAGTCTTCTAGCTTGCTTACTTGCTACAAGTGCACTGTGCCACCTACCAACAGAAAGGAAAAAATAATGTGCACATTTCCACGAGAGAAATCCCACGCCTGGACCGTCGTTGACCGCCACCATGATTCTAGCCTGCTTTTTACATCCAACACAAAAACTGCAGTCGTGGTGCTTTTGATTGTACCCAGAACTTGGAAATTCTGCCTTCTGAATAGGAAGATGTAGGTATCCAGTTACGAAAGCAACACATTAACAAGAGAATTCTGAATAAAACCAAAGTTACTTTCCCTAGTAACTAGTTACTCTGAAAGTAACGAGTAACTTGAAGTAACTGAGTTACTTTTTTAGAGAAGTAACTAGTAATGTAACTAAGTATATACATAGGCCTATATATACACTGTACTTTAATGTCGGTCATAAGAACCACTGATCTAGGAAATGTAGAGCAGGCGCAAAAAATGACACACAGGAAGAGCGCAGCAGCCACCACAACACAAATTTTGGGTCATTTATTTGCTTCGGCTAGTGGTCAGTGCAGCGCATGCTATGTCCGATGTGAAAGTGTCATGGTTCTGGGTCATTTTGACCCAGTATTTTGAGTTTCTTGTGCGTTGATGTCATTTTGTAATATGGTTTGTTATTTTAGGTTCATTTGGTAATCCTGATGATAGCTTTTGTACATTTAGACTTCCCCTGTGTTTCATTCCCATGTTTTCCCAGCCCGCCGTGTCGCTCTCTCGTGCTCCCACGTGTTCCCTCGCTCCCTTTCATCTGCCTTTCCTCCACTCCTCTGTCAAACTCATGTCTGTCTTGTGTTCATTCATTTCGTGTTTTATTATAAAAGTCTTATGTTCCATATTCAGTGTGTTTAGTCTTGCTTCCTTGGTCTCATAATGTCTCATTTGTCTCAGCTGCATTCCTCATATGTTTTCTGTTCCCTCGTCGTTGTACTATGTATTTAAGCCTCTGTCTCCCCCAGTCAGTAGCGGTTTTAGATACGGGCGACACAGGCGGTTGCCCGGGGCGGCATCGTGGTGGGGGCGGCATCATGGGCATCGGCAAAAAAAAAATGCTCGTACTCATGCTGTCCCGACATCAGCCAGCGCATATTGGGAATGTCGTAGGCACCGATCGGTTTTCTATCGCCCATTTGCTGGGAGTAAGGAAGGGCGCCCTCCGTTTGTGAGGTGCGCCTGCTGCTTGCGGCACAGGGAGGAGAGGGCGGGGCAGCGGGGGATTCTCTGGCTGGCTGGAGCAGCATCTAATAACCAACTCGCAAAATAAAACAAAATAAAAACAAACCAACAAACACAAAAACACCAGAAATTATGATACAGACTTATAATTTGCACCGATGTTTTTTCGAAATTCTATACACGAAAAGTGAGCGCGAGAGCCCTCGGTGCGCCTGCTCGCTGCTGAAGTCAAAGTAAACTTTATTGTCATCTCCGCTATATACAGTCCAGTATATAGAGAGACGAGACGACGAGGTTCCAGTTACAGCAGTGCAAGTAAACAAACAATAAATATCAGAAGAGAAAGAAAATAAATACACACTTTAGGACTAGGGGTAAAGGGATCAATAACAATTTAAAATTTACAGTTTGGTGATTTAAAGTCTCATACACAACCTGTTGAAAGGGGGCCGGCTGCTTCCAAATACAGCACATTTCCTTCATAATGTTGTAAATCCAAGCCCATTATGTTGTCATGATTTGAATCCTGGGTTGTGTGAACTCCCAGAAATACACCCTAGACAAAGTAAATCTGTGAACTAAGGTCTAGGTCTATTAGGTTATGTTGTGGTGATCAGCTGCCTTTTGAATTTGTACTGTTGTTTGACTACTTTGCAAAGGTAAATAAAACTCACAAAGACAGCTTGATTATGTGCACCTTGCGGGGGAGCTGCCAGTCCTTAGACGAGCTCTATTTTAGTTTACGTTTTGCGCAATCATCACTGTCTCAGAGTTTTTCCGTCTTACCTTAATGGTGGTTTCTTCAGATGCACCCGATCAGCCCCCGACGGTGCGGACCGCTTGTAAAACGTTGGCCAAGACCCAAAATGACAGGATAAAGATTGATTGGAAGTCAATGCTCACATGATTACAATAACCTGTATTTTGGTTGTTTTCAGTGGATTTTGCCACACCATTTGGATCAATTAAAAAAACCAAAGTTAAAAATGAAAGAAAGCTTGGTCTATGTTAAATGTGTCCCCCTACATCTCTTTAACACTACACCTACTTTCTCTGGAAAGTAACTTTTTGTCATGTTAACATGGCTGTCAAAAAATATACTGAAGGCTACTGTGCCCGTGTGCCAATTCAGGGGTAGCATAGATAGGCCAGGTCATTTGAAAGCAGCAAGAACATGGAATCTGACCTCCATCATCAAGTCATGTCTCCCTTTCTAAGGATTTTGCCGGGACCAGAGGAAAGAGTGGTGTGGCCGCTGGAAAGCTACTCATACAGAGTGTGTGAAAGCCTGTATCAATAAAACACATTTTGTAGCACAGTTGTAGGAACAGTAAAGATACTACGCAGGGTCCTCAAGCATTTGATGTGTGATTGTGTCATAAAGTTGCTTGCGTATCCAAGCATATGCAACTTTATGAAACAATCATTAGATTGCACAATTTGTTCAAGAGCAGCTACACAAAACTGCTAAGAAGTCAATAATCTCTTTAATAGTGTTACCTTTTCACCTTTTATGGTTCTGGATACTCTGAAAAACAACGTCTAAAACCATAAATGCTTGACTGACTCATATAACTCTGAAATGCATACAAAATGTCATCTCAATACTTAAGAACATTATTTAGCAAAAGAGTTTGTTGCTCTATAACAAAGCGCTCTATGAAGCTAAGATAGATTTTTGTTCATCATGTTAAAGAAAATAAGAACTACCCTAGTGTCACAGCTGATGGAATGGACTCAGGCATCCAGGAAAAGGACTGGAGAGCACAGACTTAATCTGTGAGACATGGAACAACACTTTGTGGATGTGCATATTGCATGGGAGTGTTAGCCGGACAGAAACAGGGTTGACCAGAGCTTCAATTTCAAAAGGTCCAACATGTCATGAACCACAGTTCGCATGGAGGCAGGACCCAAACACAGACTCAATATGCCAATTGTGAACTACTTACAATGTTTTAATTACAAAAGGTGAACACGAAGGAACACACGGGTAATGCAGGAGCCGGAGGGAGTGAAAACTGCTTATGGAAAAGGCAGTTGTAAGACGCCGCGATCGGGGCGTCAGAGGGAGAAAAATTTTAGTAGGATTAGTAAAAGCTAAGGGAGCAGGTAAGACAGGTAAGGATAACAATGGGGGTTCCGTGGGAGAATCCAGAGACAGTAAGAGTATGAGGCGGAATGGTTCCGTTGGGACTCACGAACCTCAGGGTCAGCAGGAGGACAGGCAGGTGAAGTGATTAATCGATGATTTCCTTAACGGGGAACGGCAGTGGTGAAGGTGAGCAGCAAATGTAGAACATGAAGGCCCCAAGACCTAAGCACAAGGAAACAGAGTAAATCATATGATTTAACATGAAGGACGAGTGGAACGCAGATGGGGCCTAGTTACCACAGTGGGTGACTGAACGAACTGGGGATGAGTAGCCAGTTGTATTGGTTTAAATAGTCCCCCATGGTTAGTCATGAAATCTGGCTCAGGTGTGAGGCAGGTAGCTCTGCCCAAGCCAATGAACCATCCTGATGACACCTCCCACAGCTGCTCCCATGGACCATGACACAATCAAGTTAGGAGTGAGCTTTTTGGACTCTGCCCAGATGGGCACGAAACGCATGGACGGGCATACCTCTTGTCCCACAGTGTATTCTGGGTAAGGGGTCCAATGGTGGTGCGCAAGAGCCTTTTTTCGTTCCTTCGTCTGGAGTAACGCTGCCCGGGTGGCCATCCACACCAAGCGGCACCTTTGAAATGATGTTGGACTGATGGAATAAATGTTCACCTTCAGTTGCGGGAAATAGAGGAGGCTGAAACCCCAGAGACGCTTTGAAGTGTGAGATTCTGGCAGCTGAAAAGGTAAGGCAGTTGTAGGCGTATTCAATCCATGGTAGTGTTTCGCTCCAAATAGCCTGGTTGGTGGAGGCTGCACACCGGAAGGCGGCCTCCACCACCTGGTTAGTTCACTCAGATTGCCCGTTACTCTGTGAGTGGAAATCAGTGGACAGACTAATTTTTGCCCCCAGGGTGGAGCAGAATTTCTTCCATACGCAGGAAGTAAACTGAGGTCCATGATCAGACACGATGTCCTCAGGGATGCCATGGAGCCGGAACACGTGTGTGGTAAGTAAGTGTGCAGTTTCTAGGGCCGTTGGGAGCTCTGGGAGAGCGATTAAATGAGCAGCTTTGGAAAACTGGTCAACTGTTGTCAATATTGTGGTGTTACTTGTTAGGGGTGGCAGTCCAGTGATGAAATCGAGTGAAATGTGTGACCAGGGCCGGCCAGGCATGGGAAGTGGTTGAAGCAAGGAAGTGGTTGGTTGTAGAGCATGTTCTGGGCATATGTGGAGCGGGTGGTAACATATTCCTGAGTGTCCGTAGCCAGCGTGAGCCACCAGTAGTTACGCTGGAGGAACCATGTAGTGGAATGGATTCCAGGGTGGCAGGTAAACCGAGCTGTGTGAGCTCATTGCAGAGCCTGGGAGCAAACGGAGGAGAGCACAAAGAGTTGCTCCAGCGAACCTGTTACAGGTCGGGTTCAGCTTCCTGAGCCTCCTGAACCAGGGATTTTATTTCCCAAGTCACGGCTCCAGTGAAGCAGGAGGCGGGAAGAACCGGACCAGGGTCTATTTCCTCCTTGGGTCAGGCGTATTGTCAAGAGAGATTTCACATTGCAGGTCCTGGTCTGTAGGTTATTGAAAAATTAAACCGAGTGAAAAACAATGCCCATCTTGCCTGCCGGAAGTTGAGTCGCTTACCCGACTGAAGACCAAGTTTTTGTGGTCAGTCCACATGATGAACGGTCTCCATTCTTCTAGAGCCAGTTTCATCGCCAGCAGCTCCCAGTCACCGACGTCATAGTTCCGCTCCACTCGGAAAGGACAACAAGAGAATAAAGCATATGGTTGGAGCTTACCATCCTTTCGCTGGGATAATACAACCTCCAACCCCGGAATCCAATGCGTCCACTTCAACCACGAAAGGTTGATTCAGCTCCAGCTGGCAGAGGTTAGGAGAGGTAGTGCAAGGTTACTAAAGTCCCAAATAAAGTGACGGTAAAAATTGGCAAATCCCAGAAAACGCTGGAGTTACCGGTTTAGGCCAGTTGACAACTGCTTGGACAATTCTCTGGGTCTGGTTTCACATTTCCTTGCTCAATTATGTAACCCAGGAATGCCACAGAGTCCATGTGAAACTAGATACGAGATACTCAAAATACCCAAGATGAGTGTTAAATGCTGTTTTCCATTCGTTGCCTTCCCTTGTCCATACAAAATGATAGGCATTTCACAGATCGAGTTTACTGAAAATGGTAGCTCAATGAAGCAACTCGAAGAGCAGAGGTGAGAAGTGGTTGTGGATATTTGGTTAATATCCATAACAATTTCATAAACATGGTAATGTTATTGAGACTGCAAAAATAAACTTTGGAGGGTTGGAGGGATTTGTCTTTCTTTTCAACAAAGAAAAATTTGACTCCTACAGGAAAAGAAGATGGCTGAAAAATGAGAGCTATTAGAGAGTCTGTAATATATTTCTTTCAATTGGTGAGAGGCTGCCGGTGCCCTGGACCCCTTGTCAAAAACATTCTTGAATTTAGCCAAAAAATCTGAGTAAGAGATTTCAAGGTTAGTAATTAACATGACTTAACATAACACGTGCAATAACTGGACGAAAAAGGCAGTTTTAGCTCTGTCATCAGAGGTCTTACTGTTGGCCAAACAGAAGCAAACAATGTTTGCTTCTGTTTGGCGTCTGTGGGTGCTGGCATGCTTGAATTTGGTTGAAGGAAGGCTGGCTCACTTTTTCCGAGGCCAGGGGGCGTAGCAAATAATAACTAATAATTAAACCATGCCTTGGCATTCTCACAGATTTGGGCCTTGGCACAGTTAGTTGGGATTTGGGCATGGAATTTATATAGTGTGATTGCTACCTGTGGCCAAGCGGAGATCCCCAATGCTTCCTTGACAACAGCTACTTCCAGGGGCGGTCCTAGCCTATTTGGTACCCTGGACGAACACGTTTTTCCAATCCCTACTAATGAATGTTATCTTGTTTCAGGATACATGTCATACATAATACCTGCCATTGTCCAAGGACATCTGCTTACCTGTATCTTTAGCTCATTTCTCTCTTCTTCTCTCTTTTTTTCTAACTGAGGACCTGATGGCTTTGACCTTCTCTTGTCCATGTTCCATCAGTAATTTTGCTCTCAAGTATCAACACCCAACCTCACAACATAAACTAATAGACCTACACCTTAGTGCACAGATTGCGGCCGTAGCAAATAATAACTAACTGCAAGATGGCGCCAGTGTGCTCAGCAAGCCGTCTCTTTGAGCTTTGTCTACTGTTTGCTATCGTATTTTCTCAGTGTTATCCTGACCCCTTTGCGCTTCTTGCCTGTGATCGTCATACTCTGATCCTCCAATTTGCTCAGCTGTCTTTCAACAGTTTGAGTCGGTTACTCTTGCTCAGCTACAGGAGGTGGTGGGTCATTTATAGCTTGTAGGCTCACCTTATGATGCTATCCCTCCCCGTTTTCTGAAGGAAGTTTTTCTACCGGTTCAACTAGGGCTGGGCTATATCATACCGTTCACGGTAATACCGGTATAATGTTGGGCAACGATAGGAAAATGAAATATCACGATAGAATATGGGTAAAACGCGCATGCTCAGTGCCCATGTTTACATACGCACATGGCGGCAACGCAGAATGAGAAGAGGGAAAGTGGATCGTTAAATGAAATGGATGAACCAGAACTGGTTTGTAAAAATGCTGCAACTTCAGTGGTGTGGAACTGGTTTAGCTTTCGTCCGTCAGATACACAACAAAGCACTATTTTTGGTTGAGCATGCTAGCGGCCGTCGTTATTACCGTGTTGTTTGGAAAATACGGCGCACTTAAAATCAATCCATTGATTTTTCTAAAAATCGACAGTGCCCCTTATAATCCCGTGTGCCTTATGTATGAATTCTGGTTGTGTTTACTGACCTCGAAACGATTCTATGTGGTACACGGCGCTCGAAAATCTGTCAAATATTTTAGTACGACTTTGCTAAGCTACGAAGCCGCACGGCTTGATGGATTGTCAGAGCATTACGGCTATCGTACGCAGGCGCCTCGTGGCGTGATACGTACTGTGCTTCAACATAATATTACCGTATTGTGTGTGTATAACCTCTTTTTAAGTTTTGTGGATATTATACATGGCTATGCTGAGGATATGTCGGCCAATTTCCACTGGAAATACCTTTTGGTTAAACTGTCAGCAAGGAATTTGCACTGTTACATTTTTATATAACTTTATTGCACATAAAAAAAACAGCTGGTTGTTTAAGTGAAAATACATTGATGGGGTTTTTTGCACTAATAAAGTTGTGGAGTTGTAAAGTATTTTGTCTAGTGTCAATTATATCGTCAGTTATATCGTTATCGCAAATTTTCAAATGTATATCGTGATAAATATTTTTGGTCATATCGCCCTGCTCTAGGTTCAACTATTTTAACCATTTTAAATAGCAGCCTTACCTCAGGTGTGGTTTCAAAGAATTTTAAAGATGCAATTGTGCAACCACTTCTTAAGAAACCTGGGCTAGATACAAATGCTGTTGAAAACTTTAAACCAATATCTAAGCTGCCCTTTTTATCTAAAGTCTTGGAAAAAGTAGTATATAACCAATTGATCCTGTACTTGAATGCACAAAATGTTCACGAGATTTTCTAATCTGGTTTTAAAGCAATACATAGCACTGAATCAGCACTTTTAAGAATTTTTAATGATATATTTTTATCATGTGATTCTGGTGAAAGTGTCATTCTTATCTTACTTGATTTAACTGCTGCATTTGACACTGTAGACCACGAAATTTAAATCTCACGTTTGGAGCAGTGTGTTGGTATAATAGGTGTGGCTGTGAAATGGTTCAGGTCTTACTTAACAGATCAAACCTTTTCAGTTCACTTAGGAAACTTTGAGTCCTCCCGTGCTCCATTGTCTCATAGAGAACCACACGGTTCTATTCTGGGCCCTATCCTGTTTTCACTTTATTTACTTAACTTGGGCTCAAATTTAGGACACACGGACTGTCTTTTGACTGTTATGCAGGCATTTGCTGTGGCAGAACCAAAATTGTGGAATGAGTTGCCTTTACATGTTAGACAGGCATCTTCCTTATCTGTTTTTAAATCATGTCTTAAAACATATCTATTTACCTTGGGTTTCAGCACAGCAGGACATGTCTCTTAATATGTTTGTTATTAATTATATTATTTTTAATTTTAAGACATTCTATCTCACTGAATGTGAGCAGCTATCACATTCGGTTTGTATAGGGTTTTTTTCTGGGATTTCACACAACCCAGGTAAAATAATTAATACATAATGGGCTTGGATTGAACACATCAATGAAATGTTTACTATTTGGAAGTAGCATGCCCCCTCCCGTTTCGACAGGTTGTGTGTGAGCAGCAGCAGCAAGCAGGCACACCGAAGGCCTTCGTGCTCTTTTTTTTTTTTTTTTTGCGTATATGTGATAGAATTTAGAAAACACAAATTTTAAGTCAAATTTTAAGACATTTCAGGGATTTTGAGTCATTCTGTGCTCCAGATGGATTAATTGCATTAAAAACTTTATTTGAGTTAATCGTGATGACAGCGTTAATGTTGACGGCCCTAGTTTGTTTGTTTGTTTGTTTTTTTATTTTATTTTGCGAGCTGGTTATTAGGTGCCACTCCAGCCAGCCAGAGACTCATCCACTGTCCCGCCCCTCTCCTCCCTGTGTAGCAGCAGGTGCACCTTGTAAATGGAGGGCATCATTACTCCTCGCAAATGGGCAATAGAAAACTGGGTGAAAATGCAATCCCCCAAATCTGCTGGCATAATTTTTTTGCCGATGCCATGATGCCGCCCTGGGCAATGGCCCATGTCGCCTATATCAAAAACCTCCACTGGCTACTTCTGTTAACATTTTTTTAAGTAATTTACAAATTTGTTTAAAAAGACAAAACATTTTAACAATTTCTCCAATTAAGAAAACAAATAGATAAAATCATACATATTCAAAAGCTTGTTATGTGTATAAGAGAGGCTGTGTATAAGGCTTTAAATATCTGTCACAAAGGTGTCTTTGTGTTAGGCTGAACGAGCGGACTCTATGGCAGAACACACAGAAACGCAGGGAATGCGGAAAGTGCTCTTTATTTACAAAGACTGGATTATTTACAAAGGGTGGGTGGTTGTGTACAGTGACAAATAAACAGAGGGAAACCAGGCAAGCGAGCTGACATGCACTCAGAGTGAACAGGAAAATCAGCGCACGCAGGGTGTATGTATGAAAAAAAGGAAAACAAAGTGATGATAATGATAATAGAAATGGGGAGAGTTGGAGAGCTCACTTGTCACACTGGTACGGTGGCTAGGAAGTGCAAAGCGCAAGAAATTAAAAATCTACAACAAATTAAAAAACCGCAACAAATTAAAAAACCGCAACAAATTAAAAATCCACAACAAATTAAAAATCCGCAACATGACATCACTCTCTAAAAGCCCTATTAGGCTAATCGTTGTGTCACTTCCGGTATTTCAGACAATCCCTTTCCATCAAGGATTTTTAATTTGTTGCGCTTTTTTAATTTGTTGTGGATTTTTAATTTGTTGTGGTTTTTTAATTTGTTGTGGATTTTTAATTTGTTGCGGTTTTTTAATTTGTTGCGGATTTTTAATTTGTTGTGGATTTTTAATTTGTTGTGGATTTTTAATTTGTTGCCGTTTTTTAATTTGTTGCGCTTTGCACTTCCCAGCCACCGTACACTGACAGTACAGGCTCGGGCGAGAATCTCTGGGATGCGGAGGTAAAGATGAGGTTCATCTGTGTAGTGATCCCGGAATTATGGCTTCACCAGCAGTTTACAGGCAAGCAGGTGATGGGTCTGGCTAAGGATACAGGAAAGCACAACGGATGGAGGGCACAATGGGCTGTGAGAAACAGGTTTGAGCTGGGAAACGTGGAAAGTGGAATGAATACTCATGGAAGCGGGTAGTTGCAGTCTGACACATACAGGATTAATGATGGGTTGAATTGTGAAAGGACCCAGAAAACAGAGTGCCAGCTTTCTAGACATACATTTCAAATGAACAGTTGCAGAGGACAGCCACACCTTCTGTCCCACAGAGTATAGAGGAGCGGCGGATATCTTCCGATTCGCTGTACAGCGAGCTCGTGTTGTAGTCCGAAGCAATGTCGCCTTGGTCTGATGCCAAATACTCCTGCTGCAGCATAGTTGGTTCCACACCGCTGGGACTGCAACCTCCGCCTACTGAGAAGGAAACAGTGGGGGCTGATATCCAAACAAACCTCAAACGGGGAGAAACCGGTGGCAGAAGAGGTGAGAGAGTTATGTGCATATTCTATCCAGGAGAGATGAGAGCTCCAGGAAACAGGATCCACACAGTGGAGCCCAGATTCCAGTTTTTGGTTCATCCTTTCAGTTTGCCCATTAGACTGCGGGTGACAGCCCGAGGAGAAGCTCACTCCTACCCCCAAGGCAGCACAAAACCCCTTCCAGACACGTGACATGAACTGAGGCTTCCTGTCAGACACAATGTCCTTGGGAATCACATGTAGCCGAAAAACATGATCAAAGAGTAAGCGAGCAGTGTCAAGGTCAGAAGGAAGTTTAGGCAAGGGAACAAAATGGGCAGCCTTAGAGAATCTGTCCACGATGTTAAGGATGACTGAGAGACAGTGTTGGGAAGGTTACTTTTAAAATGTATTCCATTACAGAATACTGAATACATGACCCAAAATGTATTCTGTAACGTATTCCGTTACGTTACTCAATGAGAGTAACGTATTCTGAATACTTTGGAATACTTAATATATTATCATGCTGTTTACAACTACATGAATGTCCTATTGCTGTGATTTATTACTGTTACTGAAGGTACGTAGTATGAAACGTAGTAAAGGGACCTCTGGCTAATACGGTGGGTTCCGTGTCGGGCTGGTAGCCGAAAACTAGCTTTACTTTGTTGTCTGGGTCAACTTTGCTTGCCAGAGACAGAGAGAGGCGTTGAAAGGCTCCAATGGAACTTATTTTTTCCAGAGGAAAACACGAACACAGTGTACAGTTGAGTCTTAATAGCTTACTTACAGCTGGGCTCGTCAGGCACTCTTCTTGGCTGCAGTGGTTATTATTATATTTACATGCTTCCAGCTCCCGTTTTTGCTCCGTGACAGCTCTGACTTTTCCTTTCTCTCCCTCCCTCGCTCACAGACACATAACATGTATGGTAGTCCATTCTCCCTGCAGCACGGACTACACTGCCCATCAGGCTACATGCTTTAAGCTATGCCTGTAGCATTCTGCCTTTTAGCTTAGCACAACAACAACAACAAAAAAGCGCTCTCTCACCCAGGAAACACGCAGAGAGAGAGCGCGTCACCCTGTAACCATGGCAACCGTAACGCTGCCGCCTGGAACAACAGAACGTAGCTGTCAAACAATCCTGACCCGCGACAATATGAAACAGGGAAGTACCGCCGTGTAATCCATTTATTTCAACAAAGTAACTGTATTCTGAATACTGCCTTTTTAAACGGTAACTGTAACGGAATACAGTTACTCATATTTTGTATTCTGAATACGTAACGGCGGTACATGTATTCCGTTACTCCCCAACACTGCTGAGAGACCAGAGGAACGCGGCAGCCCCGTGACAAAATCCACAGCTGTGTGCGACCAAGGGCACCTGGGGACGGGCAGGGGATGCAAAAGCCCAGAAGGCGCCTCGTGAGGGCTTTCAGAACGCACACAAACTTTGCAAGCCACAACATACTCGGGTGCATCCCTGTCCATCAAAGGCCACCAAAAGGACCGTTTCAACAAAGACACCATGCGACGAACACTGGGATGACAGGCGAAGCATGCAGTGTGCAGCTAATGCAGGACGAGCACGCGCATGGTGGACGGAACAAATAGCTTACCTGGAGGTCCCGATCCCGGGTCAGACTGGTGCCGCTGAACGCGGCGCACCACAGCCTCCCATACCAAGGCCCCCACCACACAGGAGGGGGAAACGCTCGTGCCCACGTCTGACCTTATTGCATATCTATCTTTAGACGTTTCCTTTTCAGGGGTGCAAAATATACTGGATATACCAGGGGTGTCAAACGTACGGCCCCCCGGGCCGAATTAGGCCCGCAGATGGGTTTAATCCGGCCTGTGAGATTATTTTGTAAAGTATAAAAATGAGCTGCAATTTTTCAAAAAAAGAAACTGCTGTTCCAATTGCGTCCATTGGATGGCGCAATAGCAATTGTGAGCTACTTTGTTTTGCCCATGAAATTTAAACCTGATGTGCTTTGGCACCCTCACTGCCCCAATATGTCTCTGTCAAAAAAGAGAAAAGTGGATGTAGAGTGCGGAGTGTTCCAAGAAAAATGGTCATCCTCCTATTTATTCACGGAAGTGAATGGGAAAGCTGTATGTTTGGTGTGTTCCCAGCATGTTGCAGTGCTGAAAGAATATAACCTCCGTCGCCACTATGTGAGTCTTCATGGCGACAAATATGACAACTTTCAATGACAGCAGAGAAGAGAGAAGGTGAATGAACTGTTGTCGGGTCTGAAGAAACAGCGGTCTGTGTTTAATCACAGCCGAGACATCAGTGATGCTGCAGTGAAAGCTAGCTACCTCACTGCTAACGAAATTGCACTAGCTTCAAAACCATTTAGTGAAGGTGAATTTGAAAAAATATGTATGATGAAGGCATCGGAGATTGTGTGCCCTGAAAAGCGCCAGGCCTTTGCAAATATCGGCCTGACAAGAAACACAGTTGCCGACAGGATTTCTGATCTTTCAGCGGATTTGGACTGCCAGTTGAAGCAAAATGTAAAGTCATTTTTTGCGTTTTCAGTTGCAATTGATGAAGGCACGGACATTACAGATGTTGCACAACTGGCAATTTTCATCCGTGGAGTTGATGGCACATTGACCGTCACAGAGGAGTTCGTGGAGTTGGTGACGATGACAGATACAACAACCGCAGCTGATATTTTCACCACACTCGTCGGCGCGCTGGACAGGGTCGGAGTGGACCGGTCCCTCGCTGTCAGCCTGGCTACAAATGGTGCGCCCTCAATGATCTGGAAAAAAGCAGGCGTTGTAACAAAGTTCAGAGATAAAGCGCAATCTGCAAATAGAGGACATGATTTTTGGACTTTTCACTGTATTTTGAACCAGGAGGCTTTGTGTTGCAAGTCATTAAAAATGGATAACGTCATGAAGGTGGTCATCCAAACTGTTAATTTCATCCGATCCAGAAGCCTCAATCACCATGAGCCTTCAGCCTTCTCAGAGAGAAAGACCACATCTATGGCTTGTCATACCACACTGAGGTAGGTTCGTTGAGCCGAGGTGCTGTGCTGAGGCATTTCTTTGATTTACGAGAAGAAATTGAACAGTTTATGGAAGAAAAGAGCAAAACAGTGTCAGAATCTCATTCTGCAGAATGGATGCAGGACCTGGCATTTATGGTGGATGTTACAGAGCACCTGAATAACTTGAACAAACAGCTGCAAGGACGCAACAAAGTTGTCATGCAGTATTATGACAGCATACGTTCTTTCAAGTTGAAGCTGTCATTGTGGGAGACACAGCTTGCTGGTGGTGATGCAGCTCACTTCCCCTGTCTGAAAAATGTGTGCACAACCCAAAGTGTGGCAGACATGAAGCGGTTCAAAGATAACATAACAGGACTGTTATTAGAGTTTGAGCAACGATTTCAGATTTTTGAACTGGAGAAAGACTTCAAAGTTTTTTGCTTGCTGTTCAACGTGAATCCCTCTGATCTGCCCATCAGCATCCAACTTGAAATAATAGACTTGCAGTGTGTCCTGTGCTTGAAAACATTTGATCAGAATCTCTTGTCAGGTTAGCCCAACTTGACAGCCCTCACTGCAAAACTGTTGTGCATGTTCGGAACCACATATCTTTGTGAGCAAGTTTTCTCTGCAATGAGCATAAACAAAAGAAAACTGCTCTCAAGGCTCATGCACAAGCACTTGAATCACATCCTGAAGTTGGCTGCCACTCAGGATGTGACGCCTGATATTGATGAGCTGGTGAAAGCCAAAAGATGCCAGGTATCAGGAGTCAAATAAACTATGCAACCCCACTGAAAATGCTGCATGAGACACCCTGATATAGTTCTGTGATCTGTGATATACTTCTGTGAATCACTGAGGCGCTGAATACTTGTATGTTCTTTGTCCTCAGATTTTCAAATAACTTGAGGTGTTTTGTAATTAATAGCTATGTTGTGCTTTTGGACACACTGTCCTCAGGATCCAGCTTTATGTTTATATGTTTTTATGTTGATGTGCTACCGTTTCTAAATAATTAGATTTGATTTATATATTTAACCTATTCTTGACTCCGTGGTTCTTCCACTTGTTTGGGGAACAGGATTTCATTATTTTTATCTACATTGCTGCCTGAGAAATGACACCCTGATATAGTTCTGTGATCTGTGAAACAGTTCTGTGAATCACTGAGGCACTGCGTGTGTGTGTGTTCTTTGTCCTCAGAATTTTCAAATAACTTGAGGTGTTTTATGATTAATAGCTATGTTGTGCTTGTACTATTTTGAACATACTGTTGACAGGCTCTAACTTTATTTTTTATGTTGATCGTATTAAAAAAAAAAAAATCAAACAATCTGAAGTTGTTATTTTTTAGTTATATATACACAATGATTTTACCAGTCCAGTTACTGCATATTAGACTGAATTTATCGACAGAAACGTGTCTTATTTTGCACATGTAGCTGTAAGAGTTGCTGCTAGCAGCGCCCCATTATTTGGAATGAGAGGAGGATGTTACCAATACAAAAAAGCATCTTCTTTCACTGGGAGCCAAGTTACTTGTCTCATTTCTTCCAGGTGTGCCCACACAGAACAACTTTTTTTGTTCAATTGTTTTATCTCTTTCTGATAGAGGATCATTTAACAAACCAAACTGAAATGTCTGTGAAAATGTAGCAGTCCACTCTCTTAGCTATCTCAACTATGTTAGGCTGGTGTTGGAGCCATTCATTCATTTTATCACTTTTTACATGTGATAAAAACTGATTGTTGCTTTCAGGTATTAAATACTATCCTTGTGTTTCAAACACATGATCAGACATAACTAAAGGTCTGGAAAGAAGGAAAAGAATTATTGAGGCAGTTCAAATAAATAATTATTAAAGTTGATTAGTTTTTGTTGATTAAAATATGATTATTTACAGCATAGCAGGAAAAACCATATTGTTGCTCACAGACACCAAAACAGTTTCACTAAATTAACAAAAAATCAAAAACTTTTGTTCTAAATTTTGTATGATTTTAATTGAATAGTTAATCTAAAGCAAATATCTTGTGTAAAACCCACAAGTAGAATAATTCTCATTTCTGTGCCCAAATAAAAGTGAATGGTTGGTATTTTAAATATTTTGTGAAATAATGTTCAGAAAATTTACACCGACATCAGTTAGGGGTATTTCTGTGTTTATCTAAAAAAAAAAAAAAGCACACTCAGTTCACAGGATTTTAGTCAGATGTGTTAAATGTTTTGAAAATCTTAAAGAGCTTTTGTTTAATTTCTTTTGTTCTAAGACAGTACACAAAAGGATTTACAAGACATGGACCGAGGACTGCACCAATTACTAAACCTTGGCGTTCCTCAAGAGTTAATACCACACCAAACCTGGTGAAGATAATGCGCACAAACGCAGGACAGTAATGAACAATTACACAAATTAAGTGACTCACAAGAGTGCTCCCCATTTTCTTTTTTTCATTATCTGAAGATAATTTTACAAAAAGTAAGATTGCACAATATGAAAGACAAATGAAAACAAAAGTAAAAAAGAAAATAAAAAATGCTCCAATGGCAGCTTCATTGAAATATTTCTCTGGGTTAACACAGGTGGTTCTTAACACAGCAGCAAAGTCACAGAAGCTGTATTTCAGCCTGGAGCTGCAGTGTGGGAGGGGGACAACTGTTGCAGGCATGTAAAACGCAAAACACCAGGCTACGAACCACACTATAAATGTAAGAACAAGAACACGTGTGTTTGTTAAATAACTGTGATACTGGAAAGGATAAATTATTGCAATTAATCTATCCAAAGCCATAAATGCTAAAACAAATGACTCCATCGATGTTCCCAAATTGAAAACACACATTTGAATTAAACACTCCACATAGGATATAGTATTAACACCTGCAAGTAGAACCCCAATCATTGTTGGACTGGAACTGGAGGTGTACACTATATCAACAACAGCAAGGTTGCAAATCAGAAGATACATTGGTTTATGTAATCTCTTGTCAGAAATAATAAACATGATATTTGCCATATTGGCAAGAACAGCAAGAAAATAGGTTATTAGTATAACCACACCAACAGCAATAGGTCTACTGAGTGTGTCAAAACCACCTATAATAAAGTGTGTTACATTGATTGGAGCATTCTGTAAAGACATATTCCGTTTGGAAGTTGAAGAAGAAGGAAAAAAGGCAAAGCAAATATGGATAAAGTACGTGGTAAATCTTCTTTATCAGATTTCACAAACACTGAGCTCAGTCAAACACCTTTGTTTTTACTAGGCAATATTTAAACTTCTCATTTTAAGGCTTGGAAGAACAGTACGTTTTGATTGGATAGCTCCCTCTTCCAATCAAATTAGACATAAGAATGTGAAATGTCTATTGTATCAGATATTGAAAAAAATGATGTCATCCCCTCAATGGAAGGATAAAGGTGGATTGGAAGTAAATGCTCACATGCTTACAATAACCTGCATTTATTTGTTTTCAGCTGACTTTGCCACACCATTTGGATCAATTAACAAAACAAAAGCAGAAAATGAAAGAATGCTTGCTCCATGTTAAATTTGTCCCAGTACATCTGTTTACGCTTGTCTTCATGAAAGTGATAGGTGCATTTAAACAGATGGATTCAGTGGCAGAAACACACACAGGCGCAGAACAGCGGTGAAGCAGTGGTCAGGAAATATTTACAAAGGGACGGGGCTATATACAATGACCAGATAAATGTGCAAATAAACAGAGCCGAGGGGGAATGGAACGGAGCCAAGGTATGCAGACAGATAGATGAGCAAACCAGAGCTACCTGAGAACGAGGGACAAAACAGAATTAACGAATACCTGGCGAGAATCGAGAATGAAACTAAAACGAACGGAGAGAGTTGGAGAGCTTACTTGAAACACCAGGATACAGGAGTAACAATGATCGCAGGCCAGCGCCAGGTAAGTCTCTGTCATAGATCCAAAAAATGGGCCAGCACACAAAGAAACAGGCAGGCGAGCAGGCGGCGAGACAGGCTGGTGCAGAGAAAAAAGCAGACAGGAGATGAATCTTAAAACATGTAGCTCAGGCGCTCGGAACCAATAGGCTAAACTTGCAACAGCACTGTTACCACTTATGGGAACGACAATAATCCGACATCAGACGCCCATCACTCAGCTCCCTAAATGCTCCCACTGATGACGTCCGATGCGCCGCAGGTGTGCCGGCATGCCGTCAAACACCGCCCCCCGCCTACCTGTGCTGAAAAAGGAAAACAAACCCCAGAAACACCAACACACATACCACCAACTCCTAATAGTACCCTCCCCCCCCCCCCCCCCCCCCCCCCTCAAGGGATGCCTCCTTGCGGGTGATAGCCCGAGGAAAGGCTCACCCCCACCCCCAAAACAGAGCCCTCCACACCCGAGAAACAAACTGAGGCCCCCTGTCAGACACAATGTCCAAAGGTATCCCATGCAACCGAAATACATGGTCCACCAGCAAGCGAGCAGTCTCGAGGGCCGAAGGGAGCTTAGATAGAGGGACAAAATGCGCCGCCTTGGAGAACCTGTCGACAATGGTGAAGATGACCGAGTGGTTAGAGGAACGTGGCAGCCCAGTAACAAAGTCCACCGCAATATGCACCCGTTCCTGTTCCCCGGAGGAGAGCAGCCAAGAGTCAGACACCTGCTCAGTCACCAGTTCAACTACCTGCTGACCCACCATCACTGCAACCACCACTACAACTAGCACAGTTTGCTGTTTTGTCACCAGCTCAGTCTCTAGCACAGTTATCAGCTCCATTACCTGCTCAGTCATCCGCTCTGTTACCACCTCAGTTTCTCGCTCCATTGCCTGTTCAGTTGTCAGCTCAGTCATTATCAGCTCTGTCATTAACTCTGTCACCAGTTCAGTTAGCAGCTCAGCAACCCGTTCA
Source organism: Oreochromis grahami (assembly GCA_029532605.1). NCBI lineage: Eukaryota > Metazoa > Chordata > Actinopteri > Cichliformes > Cichlidae > Oreochromis > Oreochromis grahami. The sequence continues at coordinate 58,602 of JAQSNX010005141.1, forward strand.
GTTACTGCCATCCTCTGCTAGAAGCTCTTGTGAGCTCACTCAGCCAGCTGAGGACTGCGTAGGGCTGACACATCTTGGACAGACTGTTTGCCCCGCACAGCCCCAGCCGTTGCATCCTAAGCTGACTGCGTGCCCTGTGCAGCTACAGTTAGCGTCCGCTGAGCCAGAGGTCTCCGCACCTGCTGGCTCTGCATCTCTTCTCGCTGGGGGTTCAGGAGAACCGCTCCAGCCATCCCTCGTCTCCGCTGGGGGTTCAGGAGAACCGCGCCAGCCGTCCCTCATCTCCGCTGGGGGTTCTGGTGAGCCCGGCCAGCACTACCTCCTCTCCACTGGGGGTTCTGGTGAGCCCGGCCAGCACTACCTCCTCTCCACTGGGGGTTCTGGTGAGCCCGGCCAGCACTTCGTTGTCTCCGCTGGAGGGGCTGAGGGGCCGCTTCAGCTGTCGTCCGCATCAGCTACACCCACGCCTGGTCCAGCCTCTGCATCAGCTACGCCCACGCCTGGTCCAGCTCCGTCGCCTGTGGCTGCCACGCCACCGTCTGGTCCTGCCTCGTCGCCTGTGGCTGCCACGCCACCGTCTGGCCCTGCCTCGTCTAGTCCTACGCCTACCAAGCCTCGACCAGTACGCCCAACGCTTGAGAGCCACCGCCGTCTTCCACGCGGCCGGCCTCCGGACCCGCTCTGCAGCCGCCACCGTCTTTCACGTGGCCGACCCCCGGAGCAGCCGAACTGGACTTTTGTGCTGTCGCCCTCTGGGTTGACATTCTGACCTCTTTTGGACGTTGCTTCCATGTTTTGAACTGTACTTGTTGACTCAGTTTTGTTCTCGTGCTCCTTGTCTTTTGTTTGGTTTCGTTCCCTCCGCCCTGGTCCCCCGCCTCCCGCCCTGGGTGGGTTGTTTGGTCTTTTTCTTATCTTTTGGTTCTCGAGTTTGGGCTGTCGGGGGGGGGAATGTCATGGTCCTGGGCAATGTGGGCCCAATATTCTTAGTTCATGTCTTTTGTTCCTTATTTAGGCCATGCTTCCTGGGTTGCTCGGTTACGTTGTTCCTTATGTGTTTTCCCCTTGTGTCTCTTACCCCCTGTGTGCCCCCTGTGTATCTGTGAGCCCTCGTCTCTCCTTGTGTTTTATTCCATGTTTTCCCCAGCCCGTTATGTCTGTGCTCTCCCCGTGCTCTCTCTCCTCCTGTCTGCACCTCTGTGTACTTCCTGTCTTGCTTTGACAGTCTCCCATCAGTGTCGTCTTAAACCAGAAAGACTTGACTCCCTCATACAACTCTGAAATGCATACCTTAGCAGATAACCCTAAGTAATAACAATTTCATTTAGCTCGTAAATAGTTTGTTGCTCTATAACAAAGCCCGATGTAAAGCTAAGGCATGCTATTATTCATCAGAACCACCCTTGTGCTGCTACTGTTGGGGTGCAGTAGCTCTACCACCCCACTAAAGGGACAGAGTGGGTTTGTACACTGAAGTTTGTATAGTGAGAATAGTAAGAGTTAATGGAGTCGGACTAAACTGATACCAGCACACAAATTGCTAGGCCCAAAGTTGTTATACTGGAGCATGAAAAATATATTTTGGCGTGTTGTGAGCGGCTAGTTATCTCCCATCATGCCTTG